>VYZM01008337.1:0-12075 GCA_013398915.1 Dromas ardeola | reverse complement strand
GCTATCAGACTGGTCAAGCATGATTTCCCCTTGGTGAATCCATATTCACCACTCCTGATAATCTTCTTTTCCTCCACATGCTTAAAGATGACATCCAGGATGAGCTGTTCCATCACCTTTCCAGGGATGGAGGACAGGCCTGTAGTTTCCTGAGTCCTCCTTCCTGCCCTTTTTGAAAACTGGCATGACACTGGCTTTCCTCTAGCCCTAGGCACCTCTCCTGTTCTCCATGACCTTTCAAAGATAATGGAGAGTGGCTTCACAATAATATCTGCCAGCTCCCTCAGCACTCATGGATGCATCTCATCAGGGGCCATGGATTTGTGGGTGTCAAGCTTGCCTAAATCATCTCTAACCCGATCCTCCTCTGCCAAGGGAGAGTCTTCCTTACTCCAGGCTTTCTTTCTTACCTCTGGGGTCTGGGGTTCCTAAGGGATGGCCTTCGCAGTACAGACTGAAGCAAAGAAGGCATTCAGTAAATCCGCCTTCTCTGCAGCCTCCCTCATGAGGGCACCAACTTCATTCAGCAGCAGGCCCATATTTTCCCTAGTCTTCCTTTTGCTACTGATGTACTTGAAGAAGCCCTTCTTATTGTCCCTGGCATCCCTTGTCAGGTTTAATTCCTAGTGGGCCTTAGCCTTCCTCCTTGCATCCCTGCATACTCTGACAACATTCCTATATTCCTCCCAAGTGGACAGTCCCTTTTTCCACATTCTGTAAACTTCCTTCTTCCATTTGAGTTTTTCCAGAAGCTCCTTGCGCATCCATGCATGTCTCCTGCCTCCTTTGTCTGATTTCTTGCTCCTTGGGATGCCCCAATCTTGAGCTTGGAGGAAGTGGTGCTTGAATATGAACAAGCTCTCTTGAGCCACCCTACCATCTAGAGCCTTAACCCATGGGATTCCTCCAAGTAGGTCTTTCAAGAGGCCAAAGTCAGCTCTCCTGAAGTCCAGGGCTGTAATTCCATTTTTGTCCTGCTTCTTCCACGCAGGATCCTGATGTCCACCTTCTATGGTCACTGCATCCAAGGCTACCCCCAACCTTCACATCCCCAACTAGTCCTTTGTTTGTTAGCACGTGGTCCAACAGCGCACCTCTCCTCATTGGCTCCTCCACCATCTGTGTCAAAAAGTTACCATCAATGTGTTGCAGAAACCTCCTGGACTGTGTGTGTGCCTGGCTGTATTGCCTTTCCAGCAGATACCAGGGTGGTTGAAGTCCCCCATGAAAGCCAGGGCCTGTGATTGTGAGGCTATTTCCAGTTGTCTGTGGAAGGCCTCATTGACTTCCTCTTCCTGATCTGGTGGTCTGTAGTAAACACTGACAACAGTGTCTCCCATATTACCTGCCCCTTATTTCTTACCCATAAACTCTCAACACGTTACACACACCTGTATGTAAGAATTGTGTTAGAATCACCTTTTAGTTTCATGCTGTGGAAGGAATGAAACAGCTTCTTCCATTTGAAAGGCTTTTGAGATCTTTGGAGATAAGGAAGTAAAATATTTTATAGAATTACACAGATCCATAGCCTCAGTAATTGGCTTTTATTGCCATAAAATGGTCCTCTTTCAAAAGAGAAAAAAGGAGAGGATAAAAGGAGAATGCGCTGTTGTCAGCCTTAGAAAAGCCGTCTTGGTTCAGCACAGAGCAATGACTATATATGAATAAACATGATGGGATTTTTTTTTTTAACATCTGAAAGTGTGATATATAGAGCCAGGGAACCCTGGACTGTGAAAGGAGGAGATCTCATAGTTTGCCTCTAATAATTACATTACATAGCCTTTTCCTGATTGGGTAAATAGTGTTCAAAGGCTATAGACATGATAACAGAATGTAAGTAATTTGTTAGAATTATGGAAAAAGTGTCATTTGAGATGTTGCATAGTAATTACTTAGGAATATTGATGGCATGCCTGCAATCCGATACAAAGCAAAGCATATCTCATAGTTGCCTTTCTAGTGACTGAAGGGGGCAAATTAGAAAAAATGAGATATCTGATTGATTCCACTTTTACAGTTCTCTTCTATCTGTGAAAAACAGATGTTTAAAGCAGCAGATTGCTTTGCTTTTCTGGTGCAGATGGCAAAGATGCAAATTTGTAAGTATATGAGCAAAAAAGACAAATCAGACTTCATAAATTCAGAGAATACCTTTTCAAAGGATTACAAAAGATATCAGTGGGAGGGATCCACTCTTAATCCCCTTATCATCAGGTCCAATTACAGGTGCTACTATGTCAGAGTGTAATTTATAGCCTTGATAGGCTGTTATACTGTTTGATAAAAGCTGACACCAACATTGCCACAACAGCAATGTTTTGTTTTTGATTGTCCCTCATGTTGCTACAAAATATATAAATTTTGTCTTTTCCACTGATGACTGAAAACACTTCCTCTTTCTTTCTCTTATCCTTCCTTTTTTTTTCTTTTCTTCTTTCTTTCTTTCATTATTCCTTTTTCATGGCAAATATATCTTTATTTCTGTGGAAGTAAGTATTCCATAAATGTTAGCATTTCTAGGGGGTGGTATTTTTAAGAAATGTTCATCAACAAAACTCCTTAACAAAACAAACTGGTAAGTCTACTTCTTATATCTCCACCACCAGCACAATTGTTTAGGGAGCTAGAAATTGGAACCTATGAATTTGACTCCTTTCATTTAGTCAAATTGGATATTAGGGAAGCTGTAAGTGCTACCATACCTGACAAGGAGCCAAAACAGAGGTATACAACAGGAAACATAACTATTGTAAATCTATTTAAAAAGATGCAAGGTAGTGGGAGTTACATCCTACTTCATATTACCACCATTGCTTTCCATGGCTTAGAAATAATTCTGAGATCATACACCTGTGTGGTTGTGTTGCTCTTAGTTAAAGGCCAGGAGCATTTGAGTAGGAATAACTGAAGGAAGGTTTTGATCTTTGATAACAGAAGTACGTGCATCCACAGTAGGAATGGAAGAGAGTGGACATATCAGCATTTGAGCTGGCAAGCTGTATCACAATGAGTAAATAAAAAAATCAGAGAAATTAATCAGAAATAAATATTTCTAACTAGAAATGACATCCATGCAATGAGGCTGATGAATCCAGGACAATCCATACTCTGTGTTGTTGCCCGTGCTCTGTAGAACTGCTTTAGGCATGAATGTTGACTGCCCACCTGATATTTCTTCCAGCCTACATACTTGCATTACGTGATTCTAATAATCTTATTTATTAATTGATAAAAATACATTTTATGTAACAGGTCCTGATCTTCCACCCTGAGACAGAGATTACAAACATGTGAAAAAACATAGATATGAATTGCAGAAGAAAGTCATAACAGTAAACTTATTGCACTTTTTCCCTTCTCTCTCACCACTTCACACGATTCCTCAATATCCATTCTCTGTTCTTACTCCCTCTGAGAAAATTTTATTACTGTGCATTATTACTATCCTTTTTTGCTACTTTGTATGTTCCACTAGAGATTTATTGCCTTCTTCCTTTACATTGCTCATGATAAAATTTAGAATTTCAAAACTACTGCTGAATTTGACTGGTGAATCGCTTCCTTTTTTTCTTTCTTTTCTCGATAAAAATGAATTGGCTTTCAAAAAGATAGTAACGAAAAATTGTCCATTAATAGCCTGTACTCCCTTATCTGGTATCCTTTCATCTTTTGTCTTCCCTTTTGACAAAATTCAACCCCCTGAGTATATATTATTTTGTTCTTTTTGACTGTTAACAACTGTAATGTAATCATTTGTTTCAAATCTCAGGTAGGCCATGCAGCATATAAAGGTTTCATTTTTGCAAAAAAAATTGAGTTATTAACATGTGCCTTGCAGCTCTATGAAATCGAGCTGGAAATGTTGCATGATAGTTATCTTTTCAGGTTATTCTTTGCTGCCATCACAACAAAATATTTTTTTTTACTCAGAAGAATATTGTTGTTTTTTTTTCTTTGTGTCAGCTGATTTTGTGATAAAGAATAGTTGAAAGAGGTTGTTTTTTTCTCCTCTGACTCCAAAGGCAAACTACTAATTGCTTAAGAAAACAAATGCCCAATGCCTTTTTTTTCTTTACTATACGGCTGATTGCAGATAATGGCATTTTAATTGAAAACTTCTTATATGAACTGTGAAGGATGATTACTTCCAATCTAAAATGTACGGATTGCAGATGGAGAATGTAAGAAACATTCTTTAGGAAATGGAAAAGAAAGCTGGAAAGTTTAATGATTTAATTTTACTTATTTATTTTTGAATTCTGCATCCTTTCAAAGCTTCTCATCCTTTCTTAACTTTTTCCTATCCTCAGAGATTTTACATTTACTTTTCTCTGTCTTCTTTATTTTTATTTTCTTCTTTCATAGTGCTGGAAAACTTCGAAGGCTTGAGTCAGCCAGCAAGAATGCCTAATCACTGGTTGCTGAGAAAAAGAATAAATATTTATATGAATAACTATATGAGTAGTACTGTCTTTCTCAACATTTTACATGCAGTTATTTAGACATTTTTCTTAATATTTTGGAATACTGTAATTGTATTACAGATTATGCTAAAGTATCAACACAATGTATACTATTTTTTAAAGTTCCTTACATATAACTAATTTTTTACTGATTCTTAAGCTAAAATAATTGACTTTTCTTACTGTTTCGTAATTTCTAAATGTATTTGCTTTAGAAAATGAAATTATACTAAGCTGTTTTAGGTATGCTGTCATGAATTTGGTCAGTGATTCTGGATTTGGCATTTGAACATTTCTTCTCAAATATGAGTTTCTAGGGACTATTTACCCACGTAGGCATTTTTCTGTATGAACAGTTAGACTTAACTGACATTAGCCTGGTTTACAATTGCTATAACTTAAATTAATATCCTATTAATATTTCAATTATGTCAGGATAGATTAAACTCAAGTTTTGCGTTAAACATCTTGGCCTCTTAAGAACTGTACTTTTAAATAAGACTGTTTTATAGTTCTTTATTCTGTTGAACCTAATGCTAAGCATAGAATTTAATCTAATTCTCAGAGATCCATTTTAGCCATTAGTATTTGATGAGAGTTTTACAGTCCTCCATAGCTTGTCCTTTTTTCTGCCATTAGTAGTGTTGGCAAAAGGTTATTTTTCACCTTGTGACCCTTTTGATAAAAGGTCGCAAACAATTTTGGCATTTTAGACCTTCTCAAAACACCAGCAAGTGTTCAAGCATTTAGGAGCTGTCTGAGACTCCACCACAGGCTACCTTGTGATGTCAGAGTCGAAAGTGATTTCTAAGGTCATAGAAAATTCCTCCCCCAGCAAGTCTGGCCTTGCTAAATTTCAATACACTGAGGTGCAAATAAGAAATATAATCCCTAGCAGACCTGTGTAATGTATTCCTTTTTGATTCTGTTGTATAAATCTCCATTTCCATGGCTCAGGCACTAATTTGTCTGTTTCTTATTCTGTCATTTTTCACTCATGACAATATTTATCTTCCTCATAACATAATTTATGGTTTGTTGATGGTTCTGGACACTAATTTCCTGTCAGCTCATCTTTCCTTTTTCTTGTTTATACTAGTCCTGTTTATGTCTACTCTTTCTTCATGGATTACATTTATCAAATCTTAATCCTGTTTGTCTCAGAATAATTACTCCATTTTATTGATGAATTTTTTGAAACAGAAAGCCCAAAACTCACTGAAATATCTCATATGACACCTACTCAGTATTGCATGGAAGAGTGTAATTACCTGGCTTATTTTGTGAGTGATGTTACCGTTACCATATCCCATTACAGCATTTTCCTCTTTTTTCATCCACAATCACATTTTAGGCCAAGGAAATTTATCATTAGCTGTGATCTTCAGTTCAATTTTTCATAACACTGCATGCTAGCAAATTTAGTTTCCTTTCTTCTCTTTATGATTCTTGCTTATTTAAAATTATTTCTATCAAAGATATGATCAGAAATATTTTTTTAAGAATTCTACATTTAGAATAATGCCTGAGCATCCCAACACAAAGATGAGTCCAACGTAAGATTTGGTTTGAAATTGAATTCAGTAGTATTAAACCCTTTATCAACGATTTGGTTTCTCATTTGTTCTGTCATGGGGTCCTATGTCTTGTTCCAAACTCTCCCCAAATTATTTTTTTAAATCTTAGTTGTAATACAAATATCAAGAGTTAGCTTACACTCTGAGAATCTAATTCAAATTTATCTGGTGTCAATTAGATGGAAAAAAAATTAAATACCTTTAGTCCTCTCTGGTCTCCATTGCCTGTTGTCCATTGCCTGTTAATGGGCAACTTGCAATCTTGCTAGAATTTGTCTGGTTTGGAAACTAGACATGTGCACAGAGTATAGGCACAGTTCAAAATTAGTAATACGTATTGGTACAAACATATTTGTTTCACAAAATTGCAGCCATTCTCTTATGAATGATATAATACAGCTCCATGAATGGCATACAGTATCCAGATCTGAAATCTGATAGATTTATTGAAATACATATCTGCTGTAACCTTTCCAAGAATTTCCTGTGTTATGTCATTTTTTTCCCTGAAATTAATCTTGTTTTTCTGTAACAACGGTCAGTCGTCACTGCTGGATTGAACCAAGAGAGGGACAAATTTGCCTCTGGCCCTCTTCTTCCCCTATGACAAAAACTGTAAACTTTGCCTGTTAATGGTGCTGAATGACTTATCCAATTCACATGCAAAGACTGTATGAAAAATATGACAGTTTAGAATGCACTCCTTTGGTGCTTCCTCTGTGTGCAAGCATGTTATTTAGTCTCACAAAAGAAACATTTCTTTTTACTAGATTTCAATCACAGATATTTTGGAAGGCACTAAACAATGTTCTAGCCATGCTTGGATCTAAACACAGAAGTTTAGAAAGCAATGTGTGATGGGGAAGCTGTCTCATTTTCAGAAATGTTACTCAGATAATCCAGGGATACATCAAATTCAAACCTAGGTACTTATAAGAAGCACTGGCAAATCTCCATCTCTGGAGACACTGCCTGTGAGTGAAAGAAAAAGGTGGTTAGTCAGAAACTGAATCTCATAAGCAATGCCTAACTTAATGGACTCAAAAGCTCAATTGTACCTGTATCCCATTATAGAAATACATGTGAATGTGGTGCATTCAGATCACTGCACACTTAAAGGTCACAGAGAACAACCAGAGGATTAGACCCATGGGATGGGGGTGACACTTGCTTAGCATTCAGTACAGTGGCTACTGTACAGCCAGAGTTAAATGGAAGGATCTCTTGTTAGGCAGCATGTGTTGCTACCTATGATACTAAAAAAGAGAGAGGAAATCATGGCCTCGTTGAATCTAATAGTTTTTTTTCACTTCCTTCATGGAGCCCATATTACAGTTGTATAATATGGGCTTTCCTTTCAGAAATGTAATAAATTTCCAAACTCTATTTCAATAGTTTATTCTCACCCATGTTTTTATTAGTTTAAAGAAGAAATATTAGGTGCTTTTGTTCCTCTTTAGGCGTACATATTTTCTTTGTCAGCAGAGCTGCATCCATTGTACAGTTGTTTTCAGTATAAGGTAATACTGATCTCTGCAAAGAGCTGCAGGAAATTACTCCTTCCCTTTCCCAGCACCTCAGCTTAACCTTAGAATAAAGATTAGTAAGAGGTAAGCCTTGGTGCTTCTGAGGATTAACCATAGATAGTTTGAATTTCTGACCATCAGCTGTAGGTCAGAGCTGTGTCTAAAGAAACCTCTGAAATCCCATAGCAACATCAAGTCCTGGGAGGCAATTAGCACCATATAGATAACAATAAAGTTTGTCCTCTGCAATGGTCTCAACGTATTCTTTTTAAACTCTTAATTTATAGATCTTAGTTTTGCAAATATTTCTGTATGCACCAAGCTTTATTCATGTGTGCAATGCAAGGCACGTTGGCATCTTCTTCACAAGATTGGGTCATATCCATTAACAATGGACAAAAATGACTGGTATCAGGGAGGTTATGGAATGGAGTTTTTATTCTTGCAATCAATATTTATGTTTATAATACAGTCTCTCTAAAAAACAATGTTAGTATTTACTGAGCGGATAATAATGGCAAACATTTTTATTCTCTAGATCTAAAAAGATTAGGAAGAAAAGGAAATACTATCAGCTTTAGGTAGCACTTTATTTGTATTTATATACAAAACAATAAATGCATGTAAGAGGTGATCAGTGCAAAAGGCTTCAGCGTTCCATACTGAAAGGGTTGAGAGGAAAAGATAAAAAGAAAATCAAATAAATTAAAAAATAGTGGTCAGTTAGAAGTAACTGAGTGAAAACCACAAAATATTTCTGAAAGATGGAGTAGCTCTCCAGTCTTTGATAGCATTATTTTTATATGCCTTTTGGTTACAACTAAATCGGTCTTTTCTCCTAAATATATATGCATTTCTTGAAATGTATATTACACAGGAGGACATAATCAAAGTCACTGCAGTACAAAGCAGCTGGAAGCAAGTAAAGCCTTTTAACAAAGTTAATCTAAGACTCACTTTAAAAAAATGTGATGACTAACCTCACCTTCAAAATTTTTCCTGCAAAAAATATCCACTGACAGGGGATGGTTGGCACTCTAATATTACTTCTCCTGATCTGCTAACAGATTCAAACTGCATATGCAATTGTTTAACGCAAAATCATTCTTCTTCCTTCATCCTCTTTTCTCAGGCCCTATTACTACGTATCCATTTACATGTTCTGTCTTCTCTTTGAGACTATAAAATCCAATAGCCAAGATTTTTTTTTTTTTCACTTCGTGTCTAGCAAAATGCATCCTGATCTAGCTAGTACTTCTGGTCACTGCAGAAAAATAAAAGATAAATAATAGTTGTCTTATCTGTATAGAAGATTGCAGGACAACAAAGTGAAAGTCTTCACAGAGTCTAACCTATCCCCATGTCTTTAAGATGGATGCCTAAAATACCTGAATTCTAATTCTTCTTGAAATGACAGAAAAATATCAGGACAAGAAATAGAGAAATGGGTGGTAAATCAGGAGGAGGGTTAAGAGGGAAGATGCAACCTCAAATTAACCATTTTAAATTCTACTTATTTTTAATTTGGCATGACCTTTAAGTCTGTAATAAAACAACAGCATCTCTGAAAGTGTTGATGTTAGTTTAACATCCCTTATGACAGTAAAAAATGGACTGAGGCTATGGACTATGCCATTCGTTGGTGAATTAGATAAACTTTAGAGTTTATTTTCTAACTGTATACTTAGCTTTTGCAGTTACCCCTAAGACATTAATCTATTGAAAAGGAGAAGATATCATCTTTCAGGAGAAACATGTCATAAATATTGTGATAAAGTATTTATAATCCTCAAAATCAGATGGCTGTTCCATAAAGACTGTCAGCTGGGAAGGTCTGCTGACAGAAACATGTTAAACAACTGCAAATTTTTTGAGGGAAGGATTTGCACCACAAAACCAGATGCATTTTTCTATTAATCAATCACAGCTGGGTGATTTTTTGACAGCAGGAGCATGCTGGACCTAATTTGATTGTCTTGCACTTTTTCTGATTAATAAATCCTGGGTAAGGTGAAACTTGATGGAGAGGGTACAAAAGCACTTGCACAAAGTGTAGGTAGGATGAAGGAAGAAGAAAATAATTTGACTTGTGTAGATAAAGGAAAATCCATGGGATTGTATTCATACATACAAAAATTAGTTTTCTTTTGGCTGAGATACTAATAGATAGCATTTAAACCCTCAGAAGTATTGTATAAATCCCCCCAAAGAATGCATATTACATAAAGAGAGTATAGTATTTGAGATTTCACATATCCTTTGAGTCTTTTCTGTATGTATTAAGTGCCTTTTTGATGGAAAGAAAGACAAACACATGGCAAGGCAGGGCTCAGTAAAATGTTGTATCCCTGAATTCATTCTCAGTTGAAGAAGTCAACAGGATCATGTAGTCCAGGGTGCAGAAAGACACTGAGAGACTGAGAAACATAATCAGAAGAACAGTTACTGACAGATATTCTCCTCCTTAATATGTGATTTGGTGAAATTTGATAGCTGAAAGGCTTGCCATTCTGAGAATGCTGGTGTCTCTGACCTTCTTACCAGTTCTTTCCCATCTCAGCAGTCTCTCAGATGTCACCTTAGCAGATCCCCAATTTCGTATTTGCCATTCATGTTTCTAAGGTGTTTGTGGTTTCTTTTGGGTGGATTAGAGACCTTTCTATCACTGTATATTGATGAAATGAATGAAAAAACAAATCAAAAATACTTAGTCCACATTGGTAACTTCCCAAATACATTGTATAGTTGCTGCTAATTTGGAACAAATTAAGTTTTGATTATAAAACTAAAAAAAATGCTGGTTTAATTATGATGTCACTGAATAGGAACAGGTGTATAATGCAACAAAAGCAGTCAAACAACAAAGACATTCAGAACTGTAGTAAAATGTTTTGGTATCTAAATCCCACCCCCTCAAGTTTCTCTGAGGCATTTCCACTGTTTTTTGCTCACACTCTGAATTATTTTTATTTTTCTCTATTTTTTAACCAAATGAAAAAGTATGACTAAGATTTTTGACATTTCAAATTACTTTGTTGATGTGGGAAGAAAAATGCATTTCAGAGCAGTAAAAGCATAAAGTGAAAAATGGCAAAAGCCATGATGTGTTAGACCCTGTAAAGGTCTAACCAGAGGTGTATAAAGGAACAGTGAAAAAAACAGGAGTGACATTCAATCAGAATGGAGGAAATACTAAAGACATCATAGCTATGGCTCACAAAATAATTGAGTGTTTTACATTTGTTTTTAAAACAGATGATGGCAGAATTTCATATCAAAGGACAACGAAAAATAAGAAACATTCCACGCTGACTTAAGGATGTTCAATGGTGAAGGGCACTCAAGGCAGGTTAGCACTTATACACAGCTTTATTTTTTCCATTTTGCAATCTGGAGGACATCTGTGGCACAGCTGGACTTGTCCCCCTGATTCAGAGTGCGTACTGTCTTGTATCAACTGACTCCAGGACTATTCTATAAATGTCCTGATGGTGACGTCTCTTTGCTGTTGTGTGGTCAACAATTAAAATTTGGGAAACAGTTTATGCAGTTTTAATTTGTGTGCTCATCCTCTGCTCATATAAAATAAGACATGTTTTATTTGTAAGAGCCTAGATTACGGTCACTGAGACAGGCAAAATACCCTCATTTTTTTCACACTGCAAATATAGTCATACTTAGACATATGATAAGGGATATTGCTAACCTGAGTAAGTTATAAACCTACAGTAGAGCACAGTTCCTTAAAGCACATAGTGGCAATGAAGCTCAAGTTGAACTCAGCATTGAGAAAATGCAGTGTAGAAATAGACTCTGCTGATACACGGGATTCTGTCAGAAAAACTGTATAATTTTGGAGACTGGAACAACCAAATGTAGTTTAGAGATATATGTTCACAGACTTGTAACAACAACTTGTAGTATTTATTGGCTACTTATAAGTTTAAGAAGAGCTGAGTGGGCTTCTCAGTCACAGGATAGAGTTTATTATAGAATTGCAGAACTATGGATATAATAATGGGGGTGTTCAAAGCGGTTTGTGAGACCACATGCAGAATTCCTACACACACAATTTCTGCTTAAGAGAACCTGACTGACATGAGAAATGAAAACTATCACAAACTCCTTTAAAGCCAATGATGACAATGGTAGGCATTAGCTCCAATGCATTAAGGCTTGATGCATACTTGTCACCCCACAGATAACTAATAATCATATGTGTAATACTTTAGCCATCACTAAAAGTTGTCTTGAAATGGTCTGGTAATTTAGATACTCTATTTTTTGGGGGGCAGGGGTGGGTTGATGCTTATCTTTCTTCACAAAAGTTTGCGTTTGGGTTTGTTTTTTCAGCAGATGTAAAGAGCACGACTGGTAAACTGTAGATACGCTTTGGGAGTCTGCCAGGAACAAGATCAAAGATAGGCAGATTTTTTCATCTGACCTGTCTTTCTTGCTTCTTGCAGGGTATCTTCCAGCTGCAGTAAGATAAATATTTGAAGT
>VYZM01008330.1:0-27921 GCA_013398915.1 Dromas ardeola | reverse complement strand
TCTATGATTCTATGATTATTTAGCCTTATTCTGTTCAATCTGTTTACATTTCAACCCTAGGGTTGAAATATTTTTTTCCCGATTCCCCTTCCCACCCGGCTAGGAAGGTGATAAAATAATTGTCTAAATGACAATAAATTGTTGTGGGTTTCTCGAACTGTAACATGGGCACCAAGCCCAGGTGCAGTCCTGGCGTAGCTTCCAGGGGATGCTACCACTGTGGGATCAATAGAGAAAGACCTAATTTTATCATCAGCCTTTGCTGTTATAGAAAACTGGAGCTCTGGAGATAAAACGGGTCCTCTCTGCTGCGGCAGCCATGGTGGGCCTGTGTTCTCCGCAGGGCTTTGAGAGCTGGCATGAATTGCACCGAGGGAGGGACTGTGAGATGGCTGTTTGTTCCACAGATGTGCCAGCCGGGGAAGAGATGGCGTCCCTGGGGCCACAGCATTTCTATCTAATTTCTTCTCTAACACATGCTAATTTCTTCTCTGCCTCATGCTCCATGCAGGGAAGGACTGTGCAGAAATTGCAGCAACAACCATTTTGCTGCTTTTTCAAAAGTCTGAGAATCCTGACTATGCAGAGAGTAATTTTCCTTACTGGGAGCCTGCGTTTGGGACTGCAAATGCTTCTCCCAGAGCACAGGCTGCCTCACAGCATCACAGCCCAGCCCCACGCAGACTACTGGAGTAGGGAAATCAAAGTAAACAGGATCTTACCCCCCAGAGATCCATTTCCGCCTGGAAAATCTTATTCCCTTCGAAGATGACGTGAACCTCAAGCTGAAAGACCAACAGAAAATCGAGACCTGAGTGGGTAGCACAGCACTGCCAGAGCTCTTCCCCCAGGCAGTGCAGCTGCCTTCCAGCACTGTAACGCATCCCGCATCCCAGCGCCGGTGTAAGGCTCTGGCAGTCCCCTCAGCACCTGGGAGCACTTCATCCCCTTCACAGCATGCCTGGTTCACATCTGCCATCAGCCGAGGGATTCAAGGCCAGCAAAGCCACACGCTGAGGCTGAAAGCCACTGAGCCAGAGTGGCCGGGCAAACGCTGCTGCAGCAGCAAAGCCGCCAAGCTCTCAGTGGGCTCGGGGATGGCAGGTCGGCGGTGCCATCCCCGGCTGGAGCAACAGACCAAGCAGGCCATCAAAGAACGCCGGGCACTGGGCCGGCTCCTGGCTGTTGGCTCATCAAAATCAGGTGCCGTGAAAGCCTGCATCCCCAACCCAGCTCCGCTGGCCCCGCTTACCACGGTGCGGTTGGCTTTCACGCTGCTTAGGGCGGGCAGGGGGTTCTTGGCGTAGACCGTCACCACCACCTGGCTGCTGGTTTGGTGCCAGTCTTGCCGGCATGACACCACCTTCTTGTCCTGCTGGGGAGAGGGACCCATCATGGCACGGTGTCTAGCCCAAGCACACGTCAAACAGAGGTGATGCCTGTGCCGGAGGATGCTCCTTTGCACATCTCCTTCACAGAGCACCAGCGGTGGTTGGCATCACCTAAGCAAGATCAAACCCTGCCTTCCATGCAGGTTTTTGAGGGGAGGTGGTTTATGCGAAGCTGGGCAGCCCCTGCCAGGTTGTCCCATGCAACATGGGGCATCTGTGCTGTGCTTGGGGTTGCTCCAGGAGAGCACGTTAAGACCAGAGCCATCCCCTTCTCATTCCAGAGTCGTTCTGCTGTGCCCAAGTTCATAGGCGCTGGGCACTGTCAGGGAACTCAGTCCAGAGGGCAGTGCAGGGGCTGTTGCTGGACATGGATCATGCCACCACACTAAATTTGTGAGACAGATGAAACTGGTCATGTTTCCCTTTTCTCCCACAGGACCCCCGCCTCGTCCATGCCACAGGCAGCTTTGGCCCCACCAGGCATTTCTGAGCATCACCAGGAGACAAGACCCCCTGCAGCCCTCAGCTTTGCCAGCCAAAGAAACGCCCAGGAGGAGACACAGCCCTAAACTCAGGTGACAATTAGCACAAAGCATCTGCATCATAACATCACAGTTCATTCACTGCAGCCTTCTTTATATACACTATTATGTTTTCTGCTCCAGGGCAAAGAACTGTACCCGGCACTGGTGAGGCCCCACCTCGAGGGCTGTGTCCGGTTTTGGGCCCCTCACCACAAAAAAGACATCGAGGGGCTGGAGCGTGTCCAGAGAAGGGCAACGGAGCTGGTGAGGGGTCTGGAGCACAAGTCCTGTGAGCAGCGGCTGAGGGAGCTGGGGGTGTTCAGCCTGGAGACAAGGAGGCTGAGGGGAGACCTTCTTGCTCTCTGCAACTGCCTGAAAGGAGGGGGTAGCCAGGGGGGGTCGGGCTCTTCTCCCAAGGAACAGGCGGTGGGACGAGGAAACGGCCTCAAGTTGCACCAGGGGAGGGTTAGGATGGATGTTAGGAAAAATTTATTTACCAAAAGGGTTATCAAGCATTGGCACAGGCTGCCCAGGGCAGTGGTGGAGTCACCATCCCTGGAGGTGTTTAAAAGCCGGGCAGACGTGGTGCTGAGGGACATGGGGTAGTGGTGCACTTGGCAGTACTAGGTTAACGGTTGGACTTGATAAAGGTTTCTTCCAACCATAACGATTCTATGATGCACTTTCAGGGATATCCTGGGCTGCTTTGGTGCAACTTTCCCAGCTCAAGCCTGTTTCCAGTCAAGAGCTTTCCTGGGGAAACTTAGACACATACACAACCCCCGCAATATGGGGAATTGGGATCTTCTCCCCATTGTCCTGCCAGAACACTATGTTGCTATGCAGATGAGGTCCCTCCTGGGAAGCAGTTGCAGAGAGAAAGCTTCATTAAAACCAAATTCAGACATCTGCAGTCATCTGTCAAATCTTTTGGGGTTTTTTTGCAGGGCTTTTCAGGTGCTCAGCTGCCTGTCCCTTTGTGGCAGCCCGCAGCGCTGGCTATGCTGTGCCCAGGGCCAGCTCCTGCCTCGTTCAGCTTCCTATTGCACATCCGCCCGTTGGGCGTGAGAGCTGACACGTTTTGTGAACGCAGGAGCCGCGTTTTTAACAGCAGATGGGTGAAGATTAGGCATTCAAACCCACAGAATCACAGACTGGCCGAGGTTGGCGGGGACCTCTGGAGATCACCCAGTCCCACCCCCTGCCAGAGCAGGGTCACCCAGAGCAGGTGGCACAGGAACGCGTCCAGGCGGGTTTGGGATGTCTCCAGAGACGGAGACTCCACCACCCTGCACAGTCATCTGTCGGTAATGATGAAAATTAAGATAATTCAATGCAGAAACCCGTGTGAGTGCAGAGCTGGGGTGCCAGTAACGGCACTTTGCTCACACGAGTCGCCCCCGCTGAGAGCCCCCTTACCCGCTTCCCCGTCCAGCAGTGCCGCCCTCTGCTGCACCCCATCTGCTCCAGGAAGGCGCTGAAGTCTGTCGTTTTGACTCCACAGCAGCTCCAGTACTTCATCCTGGTGAGAGTGAGGTGACCTGAGTGGGGAGTGCCTGCGGGAGCGGGAGAGGGGACCACAGCGGGCTTTGGGGTGGCAGGGGAGAGGTGCTCAGGACCAGCGGCTCCCCCAGCCCACCTGTCACCTGTGGGGGTGTCACCCACCACTGCACCGGCTGTGCTGCCCAAGCCACACAACCTTGCGATGCAGCCCTGTGAGCCCTCAGCAGGGGCAGTTTGCTCCCCCGGTAAAGCGTTGTTTCTTACCCCTCATGGAAGACAGGAACGCCTGGATGGAAAGTACAAACCTCTGTGTTGCTCTCTGCGCCCTGGTAGATCTGTGGAGCGAGAAGCAGAGGAAAGTTTCGGCTGTGCCTCTGGCACAGCACAGCTTGGTGCAGCCAGGCGCCCGCCCATCGGTGCCCATCCCTGCGTAAGACACAGCACGATGCCCAACATCACCCTTTCGCTGGGTCCGGCCCCTGTGAGGCCTTACTCTGGGACTGTGCTCAGCCCGCAGCCCGGCACTGGTCCCTGCTCCCTGCCGGCAGGGCAGCCACCCCAGCCTCGCCAGGACCCCAGTGTCATCCCTGCCACCCTGGCAGCAGCCCTTCCACGTGCCCTCTCCCAAAGGCAGCCTGGTCCCAGCCTGGGGCTGGGCAGCACCAGGACAGTGGGCAAGTTCGGACACCACGGAAACTTGCTCTGAGGTTCAAGGGGCCGTTTGTTCATTCCTGTCCCTTCCCCTCCATCCCAGAGCGTGTCAGTCTCCTGTCCTCATCCACCTCCTGCCTTTTGCTCCCTGCTCGCTCCCCTCTCTGCTGCTTTCCGAGCATGCTGGCCCTCCCGCAGCGTGGTCCCTCCGGCACACGCGTGGAGGCAGGCTGACAGTCCTTGGGACAAGACAGAGTGGGCTGTGCTGCATTAATTAAAGGCAGGTGGGGATTATTCCCATATGCATTTTACCTACGTGCCCATATCCCGAATATGTTCTATATTTCATTGCAAGCAATTAGCAGCAGTGAAATGCAAATGTACCACCAATCCAGGAATTCTTTTGCAGGAACGTGGCTGGGAGGCCACAGAGGCAGCTGCTCCAGGGATGGGATGACCAGGAGCACACGGAGCCTGCGGGCACTGCCACCTCCCACCCGTCTGGCGCCCTGCCCTGCACCTGGTGGCCACTGGGAGACAAGCCCCCGCCCCAGCCCTGCGATGCTCCCGGCCATGCGGCGCAGACTGGGCAAAGATGGGGCTCTGCCGGGTACTCACTGCCTTGCAGGCTGCGTTCTTGCAGGTGGTGCCAGCTCTCACCTGGACGGCCGCCTCCCCTGCGAGAGCAGCACAGCTTCACCCCGGGGCACGCGCCGCCCACGCCTGCCCCCAAACCCCGCTGCCGCCAGCTCCCTGGCTTCGCACGCCCAGCCCCCCCCCGGCACGGCCCACCGCCCAGAGACGGGGCTCTGAGGGTTGGCAGGTGGCCAGGCAGGCAGCACCCGCCGTCCTGCGCTGAACCTGCCACGCAGCACCCCACGCTGCACGTACCATGTGCAACCCCGCTGCCGTCCGCCGGCTCGTCACTGCCTGCACAGCTGCTCTCAGGTGCCTCGTCCTTGGAGGACAGGTTCAGTTTCTCTAGCGCCTGCTCCAGAGACCTGGATACTTTAATTGGCAGCAGTTGTCTTGGCTCATCAGAGCTGGGAAACAGCAGCAGCAAAGGCCCACTGGGGTTTTTTTTGCGACTGAAGTGTCACTACTGCCTCTCCTGAGGAAGCAGCAGGGCAGGACACGTGCAGGAGAAGCGTCACAGCACGGCGACACTGTTAGCTGAGCCCATCTCACCTTGGTCTTTCCCGCTGCATCTTCTCAGCTGATTTTGGTCCTTGGATGATGAGCTCCTCCACTGGTTTGGCCTTCGGCTTGTCTGAGGTCTCCTCTTGTCTGAAAGGCTCGGGGGGCTTCTCCTTGCTGTGAAACCCCTTCGTGCATCCCTGAGAAGCAGAGGCGAGCCTGATGCCTGCTTTGCCCTCCCCTAACCTGACGGCTGCTCCCAAACCCTGCAAGTTTCTGTGCTCTGGTGGCTCTGCGTCCTGCAGGGATGGGCTCTCACCCTGCACCAGGGTGGGGGCTGCATCCGCAGGGATTGCCGGGGCCAAGATGGTGTGGCGGCCTCACCAGAGCCATGGCAGACTGGTCTCAGGTCTGCTGCACCCCGGCCTGCCAGCTGAAGGGCAGCAAGAGTCTCCCCCACATCCCCTGGCCTCTGCTGCCTCCCTCCCTCCCCCAGGCTGCTCAGACATTCACAGTTGTGCTGGTTCTTGGGGCATTTGTGTTCATCCAGCAGGATCCCGGTGGGGGATCCCAGCCCCTTCCAGCAGCCTTGTCCGGGAGCGCCTGCCCCATGCTTTGGGAGCAGCACCATTGCTTGCAGGCTCCTCGGAGGTAGACAGGGAATCCCCTACCAGCAGGGCGAAGGGGGCAGCCTTGGTGCGGGATGGGGACAGGACAGGGCAGGCGCAACGAGGAGAGGACGGAGGGGCAGAGGATGTATTTTGGCTGGCGGGCCGCTCACCTTTATGGAGAGGAACTCGGAGAAGTCTGTTGTGCGTTTCTTGCAACAAGACCAGCCCTAGCATCGGGAGGCGACAAACTGGTCAGGCGTGGGCAATCCCACCGGGCACAAGGTCCATCCCTGCAGCTGCAGCCCCAGCTCCTGCCCCACTCACCTTCAGGGCATCGTGGAAGATGGGGACGCCCGGGTGATACAGGCAGGAATCTGAAAAGGGAAAACCAGGCAGATCCTTTCAGGAGGAACGATGCTGCCCACGAGCCACCCGTGACACCTGGCAGCTCCTGAGCCAGCTCCTGCTGTGCGGGCTGCCTGCGCTGGGCTCGGCTCAGCCCTGCCAAGGCCTCGGTGGCCGAGGCCACGGACCGGGAAAGCAGTAAGCCTTCCCGCTCATCCCGGTGCAAGGCAGACGAGCCCACTTACCCTCGGCGTTGTTCTCCGGGTCAAACCTCTGCCCGCAGCCCTTGTTGTAGCACAGCGACGCCATAGCTCAGGCGTACTCGTGGCGTCCTTCACTCCTTCCACAAAAATCCCATCAATCTCATCCCTGCCTGTGATCCTGCGTCTGCTTCCCCGCGGTTTCCAGCCCAGGGGCCGGGAGGTGGCTTTGCCTATCTTTGGAGGCAGCTGGAGGAGGGGGCTGGTAACCGGAGAGCAGGCTAAAGATGGACATAGCGGCTCGGCAGCTGACGGGACCCGGCGCCCACGTTATCTCGAAAGGCATTTCTGTCCTGCCCCTGGGCGCTGCAGAGGGGATGGGCGCCGTGGGGCGACTCTGCACCTGGGGTGGGCAGAGGACCCCCCAGTGCCCACCACCCTGCATTGGCACCGCCCTGGCGCTCACGCTCGGCTCGGGGCAACCCGCGACTCCTCTTGACCAACTGCTCTCAGTTCCTTTAGCATTTGTAGAAGCAGCTGAAAGTTCCCTGCAAAAGAAGGGAAGAGACTTCCCAGAGCCCCGAGGCACAACCTGTGCTGATCTCCCCCAGCCCCAAAAGGCACAACCATCGGCTAGACAGAGGCGCCAGCAGACCAAAGCAACGCGTGTGGCCAAGACATCCTTTGATGCAGGGTCTTGTTCAACCTAGGGACGAGATCTGTCCCCTGGGAGATCACTGTTGTCACAGAAAAAGAGCACAAAATGTTACGTGGGCCCCCCCGTACCCAGGGGGGGGTTTCCTTGGAGTCCCTACTCCCATTCTGGGACCCAAGGGTTTTCCTCTACAAGCAAGAAACCCTCTCGACATCAAAGGTTTTACTTAGTTCCTACAAGCATTTAAAACAGATTTTTTTGTCGTTCCTGTTCGCAGACACAGGTGTTTCCTGGGTGCTGCCCTGACCTGCCGGAGCACACAGCACCTGGAGAGTGTTTCTGCTCAGGAATCAGGTTTGACATAAACCCTTGGCACTGTCAGGCAGCACGAAGGGCAGGTCCTGTGGGCAGCAGCTGCCCAGGTGCTCCACTGGGGAGGGGCACCCACAAAGCCCACCGCGGCTGATGTAACCCCATCGCTGTCCCATCATGTTTATTTAACCTAGTTAATCCCTCTACAACGGCCTGCAGGATTTGCTGGCGCTCCAAGGGGATCTCCAAAGTCCGGAGTTGGGATGAATCCTTGCCGAAATTCTGGAGCTTACCAGGCAAATGACTCCAGACCCATTTCACGCTGCCCTGCTGCTCCACCTCCAGCTGAGTTCTGCCGTCCCCACCGTGAGACGCCCCAGACAGCAGCAACCTCAGGCTTTTCCTTGTCATCTTGTTAGCAAGGAAGACGGCCCCGCTGGAGGGGAGGACACATATTACCATCACCGTCAGGCCTGCTTATAAACCCACATCCAACCCAAAAGCAAGGAGGGAAACGTGAGGGCACTGGGGTACCGCCAAGCCAGCATGAGCCGTGTGGCTTCAAGCTGATGCCTCCCTCAAAGGACTGCAGTGCCTCAAGCCACAATGAATAACGTAATGGTCCCAAAGGTGGGTGAAAAACTGCTGCTGGCGTCCAGAGCCTCTGCTCAGGTGGGAGGAATCACTTGGGACCCGGGAAACCAGGCAGAGCCCTGTGAGGGGGCAATTTGCTGTCCCGGGGGCTGAGCAGAGCTATAGGGTTTCAGATCTCCTTGTCCTTTCTATGGGCTGTCAGCAAGGCTGCAGCTGTCACCATCCCATGCCAGTGAGAATCCAGAGCTCAGGTTACCTCGCACGCCTCGGAGAAAATGCCAAGAGGATGCTGTGGCTGACCCACACTCTGACGCTCGTGGCAGAGGGACCAGCAGGTAGCGGGGGTCTGCGGCCGAGCAGAGCCCCCGTAGCACCCGAGGGGCCGCGGCAGGCAGCCCAGAGCCTGCAGCAGCACCGCTCTGCCCTTGCTCCACTGCTGCACCCCTGCAAATGTCAGCAGGGAACACAGCACAGTGATCTACCGTAAATTGGGGTGTCCACAGCTCCCGGCCCAAGGGGAGGCTCCCCAGGGCGGACAAGGTGAGGGGGGAGACAGGTACAAGACATCCACCATGAAGCAGAGAAGAGCTCCAGGGCAACTGCTCAGTCGGGCACCAGCAGACTCAAGGCCCTGCTAGAGCTGGTGCTTTAAAAATTAGGAAAAAGAGGAGATGAGGTTCAGGTGATGGCAAGGAGCGTGCTGGGCTGCACATCCATCACACAGCATCTAGTTTGAAGCTGTGTCTTCTGGCAGTTGCTTTTAGGCCACAGGGCTGCGTTGCTGAGTCCGGCCCTCCTCCGTGGCAGAGCTCCAAGTAAAGCAGAAGTCACCACGTGAGGCAGCCGAGCAGGGCCGGTTGTGACCAACGCATTTGAAACAGCTTGCAAGGAATGGGCCAGCTGAGAATTAAAAATAAAGCCTCTTTGGTTTACGTGCACTCAATTTGATATATAACAGAACAAAAAGGAGGCAGAAAAAAAAAGGATCAAATGATTCTCAAACCCAACTTAATGCGTTTGCTCCTGAACGATCAGGGTCAGCGTAAAACAGCCCCCCGGAGTCCTGGGGAGAACACGCTGGATGCCTCCAGGCAGAGAAACGCGGCTAACCCCTCGCCCTTCAGGCTGTGGAGCCAGGCGTAGTGGGAAGAGAGTGCATTTCTAAAGCATGGAGTAGCTCCTCCGTACGAAAGGCTGCTTAGGAGAAGGAAAATGCCTGACATACATATTACTGCTATGTATACTACACAAAGCTGGGAGGCGGGATTCATGTTTTAGTTATTTGGGAAATAAAATCTTCCCCATAAGAGCATGTGCTGAGCAATTCTGCAACAACAGTTCTGCCTAGCCGCTCTTCTTCTGACAGCACTGCTCAGGGGTTACGTACCGGCTGTTGACATAAAATCATAGAATTGTCTAGGTTAGAAAGCATCTTTAAGATCATCAAGTCCAACCATCAGCCTCGCACTGCCAAGTCCACCACTCACCATGTCCTTCAGCACCACGTCTACACACCTTTTAAATACCTCCAGGGATGGCCATTCCAACACTACCCTGGGCAGCCTGTTCCAATGATTGACGACCCTTTCAGTGAAGAAGTTTTTCCTAACATCCATCCTGAACCTCCCCTGGCGCAACTTGAGGCCGTTTCCTCTTGTCCCATCGCCTGTTCCTTGGGAGAAGAGCCCGACCCCCCCTGGCTACCCCGTCCTTTCAGGGAGTTGCAGAGAGCGAGAAGGTCTCCCCTCAGCCTCCTTGTCTCCAGGCTGAACACCCCCAGCTCCCTCAGCCGCTCCTCACAGGACTTGTGCTCCAGACCCCTCACCAGCTCCNCACCAGTGCCAGGTACAGGGGGACGATCCCTGCCCCGGTCCTGCTGGCCACACTGTTCCTGATACAGGCCAGGATGCTGTTGGCCTTCTTGGCCACCTGGGCACGCTGCTGGCTCATATTCAGCCGGCTGTCGACCAACACCCCCAGGGCCTTTTCCCCGGGGCAGCTCTCCAGCCGCTCTGCCCCCAACCTGTAGCGTTCATGGGGTTGTTGTGACCCCAGTGCAAGACCCGGCACTTGACCTTGTTGAACCTCAGACCATTGGCCTTGGCCCATCAAGCCAGCCTGTCCAGATCCCTCTGCAGAGCCTTCCTACCCTTCAAGCAAACCAACACCTTCCTACCCTCAAGCAGACACCACCACTCAACTTGGTGTCCTCAGCAAACTTACTGAGGGTGCGCTCAGAAAAAGGGCACAGCAGAGCCAAAGTGCTTGTCCGAGAGGTCTGCACTGATAGTACCCAACAGCTCAGAGAACAGGTTTGCAGAAGACCAGGAAACCATCAGAAACTGGGATGTGGGCAATCTTTGTCTCTCCATTCAAGAACTCCACCCTTCTGCAGCTTGGGTTATTACAGGGCTATTGTCCCAGTGCTCCAGTCTCACTGAACCATTACGCCTTCAAACTGGAATCGGCTGCCCACCTGATGGGGTTTTTCTCCCTATGGTTCAGGCAGTCCCATGTTCCTAGAGACGATTTTGTCTCCTCAGATCTGAGCTGCTGAAGGATCTGATTTACTCTGGTGCTTGCTCTGAAAACACACGCAATATTCCTCACCACAAAGGGCACTTTGGTCCTCAACAGGATATAGTCGAAACAGGAGAGTTTGGTCTACTCCCGAGACTGAGTTTCCTTGTCATTAGCTGGCATCCATAATAAAAACCTGCTGCCTGAAATAGCCTGAGCTGGCAGGGAGCGTGGGGTTTTACAGGTTTTCCTTTGGAGGTCACCATGAGCTCAGGTAGAGCAGAGGGGCCAGGCTGGAGTGAGGGAAAGTGTCCCAGAGGCAGTGTTGTGCCTGGCTGAGCTCCCTGCTTTCTTCCTCTCCTTTTGGCTACCTCTGGCACTCGGCTGACTCGCCAGGAAGACAAGGAGGTACCTGAGCCGAGACCAAGACAGAAGAGGGAATGACGGCTTCTTTCAACAAGGCCTCAGGAAATCACATCTTCCTTCTTTCAGCTCTCCCACTGGAGAAGTAGTTAGCATATTCCACCACTTACAGCTTTCTGCGATAAATGACAGCTTCTAGTGAGATGCGCCGTGCCGGGAAAAAAAGAGGAAATGTTTGTCTACTGCTTTGATGTGACAAAATTATCCAGGTACCACTTGGATTTTTCAGGTTGATCTTCGATTACTGCAAATGCAGTCACTGTTGTTTAAGGGGGAGCCGCGTAAAGCACAACTTGTAACTTCTGAAGCCCACAAATGACAGGGGTTTAAAGCTAAGAGCAAAATAATAAGAACCATACCCCTTGTCGGTCCTTGGTCTGACATGAACTGATACTGCGTAAGTGCATTTTAAACAAGCTGATCAGGTATGACAGCAAAAGGCAAGGGTGCCTCTTCACGATAGTCAAAATACTTCGTCAGTCGGCAACTACGTAACAGCAGGGATCTGGAAAAGCACAGGGAGGAGAGCATTCCCTTCGGCACGCTGGCTGAACCTCAGCATGTCACAACAGCGCTTGCGCGGAGCCCGGCCTCCGGAGCTGCACCCACCACCTCACCCAGGCAGCGCGAGCACCGACAGCAAACACTAACGTGCCTCCGCAGAATCCAGCCCCTGGAAGTCCTCCGGAGTGAGGGAGCCTCGCCTGCTCCTGGGCCTCACCTTAAACGCTTCTGCACGACACACAGTCCCTGGTGCCATGTCCTCCCGCGGCACGCCTCTGAAAACCTTAGGAATGGTTTGCTTTACAATTTCCTTACTAGAACCTCAGTCACAAGTTTTCAGTCGCCTCCTTTAAAGCAAGTGAGAACAGTTACCTCTAGCATTCACACCAGGATGTAGTTTCAGTTTTCTTTCTTTGCTGTCACCGGATCTTCAATTTTCACCTCGTACCGGTCTTGCTAGGTGGACTTTGAGCAGTGCTGAATCCCTCCTTCCCCATGATTTTACGCACCCTGCTACTATATCCCTTTTCCCCCAAGGAAAGGCAGTAATCAGACCCATCCTTATCTTACACTTGACTGGGACTGAGGCAGCAGCAGAATAGTGCTGAACATCTGAGCTCTGTTTCCCTACGGCAGCAGCTCCTCTTTTGACTGCTCACAAGAAGCGAGCCAGCTGAGCAACGGGCAGGAGAAGGAGAGACAATACAGGCACCTGGGTGCAACTTCACAGTTTCCTCTAATATTTCACACTTTGGAATTAAACGATGTAGTTACCAAACACTCACAGCATTAGCGAATGGCTGCCAGCCACGTTCCAGACACCAGCCACAAGAACAGATGCATCCTCTCCGCAGGGCAACAGAAAAGCTAATCATCGTTCTCACCGACTTATTTGAGATTTCGCAATATTTAACCATCTTAGCAAAAGTGCCAGGTGAAAAACATCACCGAACTCTTCACACTGTACCTACAGGAAAGTCTCAATCCCCCTGATAATCACCATTAAATACTCTATCACCGCAGCAAGCCAGCTACTACTGCTGATGCTTTCAAACGCGAAAAACAAAACAAGTAAAAGAGAAAAGAGCATCAGCTGCAGTCTCTTCAATACAGCTTCTCAATCATCCCATTGCAGGCTAATTATAAGCCATCAAGTGACGGGGGTAAACCAATAAAGCCTCCAGTGATTATTTCATCTTTGCCTACTTAGAATACCTACAGGACCAAACCCTAATTTAAGGTTATTTCCTTGGTAACATTAGGCATCTGAAAATGTTTTCATCCTCCCTATTATGTCACAAGTCTGTAAGCTCCTTACGCTCTTCGGCCGTAACTCATTCTCCCTCCCCTTCCCACCTAAATTTCTTCCTAAGCTTCCCCCTCTGCTCCCCTCTCCCCAGCCTCGAGACCTTCAGTGCAAGCACACAACTCGCAGGAGGCTCCTGTCCCTACAGATTCCCCCATTATTACACAAGGTAAAGCGTTCCCGTTGCCCCCGAGAATCCGGAGTCTTCTGCCTCCTGGAGTTCAGAGCACCGCAGAAAGCTCCGCTGCCTGGCCAGAGGTAACTGCAGCCCAGGGCAGAGACAGACAGACAACTCTGTACTGTGCAAACGAGACACGAATCGGACTCCGTGCTCCTGGTGACAGATGAACACGTCTCGTGTCCCACATCTCTGCATCCACAACGCAGACGCACCCTCAGTGCATCAGGAGCTCCCTTACTGTATTCTGAAATGTTGAAGGTCTCATTCCAGCATCTAACAAAACTCTTTCTGTGACAAGGAAAACTGTTAAAAAATTCTCAGGGGTTGAACACCCTCTTTATAAAGCAAGAACAACTTTTGCACCATAATCTGAGGCTTGATCTACTTCAATCCATACGTACGCATTTTTTTTTTCAAAAAGCAGAAGAGAAAAGACAACAGATAAAAAAGGCTTAAAATCCACTTTAATAATGCATTCCTGTAACATTCCTCAGACAAACTCAAACTTGTTAGTGGGACAATTACAGCTTGTGTTCAAACAGTTTACACTAAATGAAAAATCTTGTAGTACTTCTACACAAAAGACAGGCAAGGTTAAGATTATACAAACGTTTGTTTCGGTTAGATCTTCAGCATGAGATACAGTATCTTTGTCCAATAGATTGTACTTTACTACCAGTAAAAATAAAACAGCGATACAACACGTTATCAAAAAAATCCATCCAAACAAGAGCCTCCCAGCCATTCAGGCTGCACATGACAGTCAACTACTTTAAAGAAACAGATGGTCCGGATAAAAAGAATAACTACAAGTTAGGAGGGGGGCAAAAAAAATAAAAAAAGAAAGAGAGACGTGAACATAAAAATCTCCCCCAATTCACTACATGATGGATCATTTGGAGCTATATAAATTTACAGAATCATGGGAGCTGCAAAGTACCCAGATGCTGCCCTAGTTCTCCAGAGAATTCCCTGTGCTCTTAAGCAAGGTACAGTACACTAAAAAAATGCCAAGACATACCGCAATTTCACCTAGTTTAGTCTCAGGACTCCCGTCTGCAAATAGGAAACCTGGAATGGTCAAGGCATTATGGCCCTTGCTAGATTTTACCGTTACTGAACAACCACGGCAGCCTCCCAGAATCCATTTTTCACATTGAAATTATAGGAATGCACCACATGAAATTTTCTACAACCTTTCCCAGTCAGACTGCACTCCCCTTGTCCCAGAGTGGCTTTACGAAAACAGGCCCTAATGAACTATTTTTAATATCCCACCCCCACCCCCGAGTTGAACCCTGTACGGCCTGCCAAGATTCCTTTCCTCTTTGAGGCATGTGCAGGGGGTAGTTTAATCCCATTAGTATCGGCGACGCTTGTTAGGGCCAAAGTCACCCCCTGGATTTCCTCTGTTGAAGGCCGGTGGGTTCCCTCCCATCGCTCCGAGGCCTTCCATTGCGCCGCCTTGGCCAAAGCGATCTGCAGGTGGTGGTGGAGTCTTGTAACGAGGACAAAAGCAGAAGAGGCAGGAAGAAAAACAAGGAACAAAGGACAGTTAAAAGCCATTTGAGTTGATTCAAATTCTATCAGGATCCCACAATTCCACATGACCTTGCTACAAACCTTTACCCCACCAAAACTATCCCCAAAGCTGGACTGGCAGGACCACTGCAGGATCAAGTCTCCTTCCCTGTGTAACTTGTAGTCAAGCACACTGGAATACAGTCTGCACCATCCCACAGACTAGTGCCCTGCCGTGGAGCATGTCAGTAATGCAGCCTGGGAAAGAACAACACATTTCCACCATATTCCTTCAAACTGAACGCAAACGAGGAGCAGCGTACTGACACTACAGCCTCTCACAGCCCACACGTACACAATACTCCAATTCCAAAATACGTCTGCAGTACTAGTCTTGTGCCCTGATCGTATCCTGTTATTTCCATTCCTTTGCCTCTTCCCTCTCCTAGCCGTGGCCTGTTCCTTCCAGCAGGGAGAAGATGATCAAAGGACAGTTTGGGCTGGAAGATAGCTCAGGAGGTCTCTAGTCCAACCTGCTGCTCAAAGCAGTGGGCTACGAGGTCAGACTAGATTACTCACAGCTTTATCCAGTCGGGTCTTGTAAATGTCCAAGGCTGAAAACTGCACAGCTTCTCTGGGCAACCTGTTCCACTCCTTCAATGACCTCATGGTGGACACGGTACCTCGCCTGGGGAAGGTACTGGAGGCAACCACTGCCCCTTCCTTCCCCCCGGACTGGGGCTAAGTGACTACGTAGAGCAGAGTTGCTTTACAACAGGCTCCTGGGTTCCATTTATTCTTTGTCCACAGGTTGACGGCAGTGATATGTATATACGTGATGTGATACATTCAGGCACATCCTAATTGGTCTGCAGTCCCATCAGTACTGCAGATGACCCCGGGGTACTGCCTGGTTCTAAAGAACACAGGCCCAAACTCCAGTAAAATTGTCAACAGGGAGGTCCCAGCAACTCCCGGTGCTCACTTTGCTGGCAGTGCAAGGGAGGCACCAGCAGTAACACAGCACTCCCTTCCCTTCCCTACAGATGAAAAATTCTGAGGAATCATCAACTTTTCCTGTAGGACACATCACAGGGAAGGGCACTGCAATCACTCCAAGCAGCTGGCGCAAACATGCAAAGCGACTGCTCCCTACATGAACAAAAAGCTGGAATACGTGGGCCATGTAACTCCTAAACCCAAGCACGTGGCCAGGATAAATAGTTTCCAAAAAGACTATACGTATTGCTGGCCATTAGAGAAACAGCTTATTGCTCTTCGGTTAAATGCTACTATTTCATCATAGTGATCTGAACTCACCTCCCCTTTCCATTCCCCTCTTCATCTTCCCCCTTGATTTCCTTGTGTAGTATACATTCCCTTAACCTCAGCTGCTCCACTGTCCCTACCACAAAAGCTTATAGCCAAATAAAGCTGTTCTTTATGACAAAAAAAAAAAATAATTCCGTGATGTACCAGTCACAATAGATCAAGAAGTCTACGTAGGAAGGTTTGCAGGAAAATGGTTTCTTAGACCAATTGATATAAACTGCCTAAAGGAAAATGAACTTTTAGGACAAACTTGATTATGACTGCTGCCATTTCTGCTGCCGACTGGAAGGGCTGACACTGCGAGAGGATCGATCCTCTGTATGACAAAGGAATGACAGATGCCACAGAAACCATGGTCTATTGTAAAGCTCTGAAGTAAAGTTTAAAACTAAATTAAATATAAAAATTTTAAAAAAGCAAATAAATAAGCATAACCTTCACTGATTCTTTGCTCTTCACCTCTTTAGCAAATTGGCTGAACTTATTTTAGCATACTCACTACTACCACACTCATTTTAGACAATTAACAAAGGAGATAATGGTTTTTAAAACTGGTGATGGACAGAAAATTCCTGGAAGCTTGGCTTTATGCCTGCAAGAATCTACTCTCAAAACACTCTCATTAAACAAAGTGCTTCCCATTAAGCCATTTAAAAAATAACCATATATTATTGCTAAGATTTTTTTAACAAATGTTTTAGCACTAGCTACCTTGAAAGTAAAGTAGTTATTAGGTTTGGCTCTATCTCCTGAAAATTACCAGCTAGTCTCAAGGCAAGATTAACTTCTAAAGATTTCAGCAGGAGTTAAGCAACAGGTCTAGGTAGACAAACAAGCTTCAACTTTAGCAGCATAGTACTTAACAACGGAAAAAACCATAAGCTGCATTACAAAGGCGTGTACAAAAAGCAGATGGAGATACATTACCATTCCCATGGCTCCATCGGGTATCATAGCTCCAGGACCAGTTGCAGGAGGCGCAGCAGCTGGGACGTTGGTACCACCCATAGCTCCTCTATTGTTCATGCCAATGGTACCTGGAAAAGAAAACTGAAGAATGGTCCTGGCAGACACAGTGCCTGGGGTCTACTCAACACCCCAGAGCCACAGAACACCGCTAAGCTCCCTGCGGCGTTACATTCAGCGCCAGCGGCCTAGCCTATTAACTAGCTTTGCACTGCTCGGTCAAGACAAACTGATCTCGCATTCCAGGATTATCTGAAACTACAGCAGGCTCTAACACCACTTTAATTAACCACTAAGCCCCCGCTGCCTTTTTGCTTGCCCTTGTATATGCGGCCTGAAAATCTAAATCATGTAGTCAAAATAGGGAAACACAGTAATCAAGATTATTTCCTGGGCTCGAGGTCTAGCTCTACATGACACACCAGCTTCTGTATCTGTACACATTTCTGAAGCACCTATAGCTCTGACAGCAACTTCAACCAAGGCTTTTGCTTATGAACTGAGTCTTTCACAAATGTACAGTACTGCCTCATACCGAAGTTGTGTTCGGTTTCCTGTCACAGGTACAATTCCTGTCACTGAACTGGGAGGAGACTGCTACGACTGAATTCCTAAATGAGAAGCCAATAAAATAAGACTACTCAAAAAGCGTACAGATTTTGTGAAAGAGGAAAGGAATGGGCAGAGGAACAAAGACGGCCACCTCTTACCTCCCATACCCATCTGTCCCATTCGCATGTCTGGTGGCTCCCTCTGGAAGAAAAGACACTCATTTCAAACGATAAAAATTCAGGCTTTTTAAAAATGTAATTATACAAATTCAGTGAGTTCTGGGGTTTAACTACTCAAAACTGTGCAGAAACGTCATTCTCAGGGTAAATTTCAAAAGAAGATCTGAGCTACCTTCACAGGATTAACTGCTGAACAAGCATTCTGAAAGACCGTTTCTCACAATCATGGTAAAACATCCAGCAGCAAAGCTACATGTGCAAACTTAACCAAACAAGCAACAAAAAGAGATATCTGATACCTGGATGGAAAGATCTGCTGAGCAGCAGTAACACATTAGATAGAATTAGTTTTGCTACTTCCTCAGCATAGCTAAGAAGCTTTTCCTGTTGAAATGAACGCAAGCTTACATAAAGACGCAGCACTGGGTCACTTGCATTAAAATACCAGTCAGTGAGTTCAATTTCTCTTTAAGCATAGGGGACACACCACAGATCTCCCAGGCTGCAAAGCTAGGAGCACCTCCTCACTTTAGTGAGGGGACTACTTTTTCCACAGTGGGAACTGAAGAACAGATTTCACTTCATCTGTGGTCTCAGTGCCACTATTTATCATATGAAGGCACTATTGTTAAGAGAAATCAGGAGTTCTGCCACACAGGGTAATATTCACACATTTAGGTCAGTTGCATGTTTTTTTGGCCTTTTGGTTTGACATGTATTTAGGTATTTTGCTTAGGGGCCAATTTTTCCCTAGGATACATAAACACTTGCCACCCAGATGGATCAATGCCATTATACCATCTCAAGAGCACTACAGCTGCCTCCACAATAGAAAGTTGATGGGACAGGAAATGAATTGTAAGACAGTTCTTCGTTGAACTGGAGATACCGTTATTAGAAGGCAGGTTACCACACATTTAACATTACAAGAAAATACTTGACCAACTGACTTTTAAGTACAAGCAATTATCATGCCTGCAGCAGTGCCTCAAGTTGGGATCATTTCGTCTAAGCGTGACCACGACAGGCTGCAAGACAGGGATATGGCTGGCGTATGACCATAACTGGCTTCTGCAGATGTACTTCAGGACAGTATGTCTTTGTTACTGTTAGAATAAAATTAGCGTATATTCTTCTGAACAGCAAGACAGCTAGTGGGGGTCCTACATGAACAGCAGTGGGACAGTAACTGGGATGTTTATATTGTCCAGACTAAACTGTATCAAAACTGGAGGCAGTCGATAATTTAGGGCAGAATGTAGATGTAGAGTCCCTCAACCAACAAGTTAAGAATTCACAGAAAGCCCTGAGCTGTGGAAGGGCAGAAATCTAGTATCACTGTCCAGAAGTAATGGGAAGGCAGAAGCACTCATACCGCATCGGCAAAATTCCCTTTAAAGCCTTCCTGCTGGCGTCTCATCATCTCTTCTTGCTGCCTTCTCATTTCCTCCTCACGGCGCCTGCGCTCTTCCTCTTGCCTGCAAAGAAGGTCCAAGGATGCTCAGCACAACATACACCAACCATTTGCATCACAACGTCGCAGTGCTGCCTAATGGGTCTTGTTTGGAAACCTACAGCTTTAAGAACATTATTTTGCTGAGGCTGTAAAATATTAGGTACCTCACGATGAAAACAGAAACATGTACGCGCACCAAGACATTTCCAACACTTTCAATTTTAGGGAGTTCATTATAAAACCCAACACAAGCAAACCCAAGTGTGCGGCTCATGAGGAGTGGCTGAGGGAGCTGGGGGTGTTCAGCCTGGAGAAAAGGAGGCTGAGGGGAGACCTTCTCGCTCTCTGCAACTCCCCGAAGGGAGTCTGGAGCGAGGGGGGGGGTCAGGCTCTTCTCCCAGGGAACAGGCCATAGGACAAGAGGAAACGGCCTCAAGTTGTGCCAAGGGAGGTTTAAGATGGATATTAGGAAAAATTTCTTCACCGAAAGGGTTATCATGCACTGGAACAGGCTGCCCAGGGAAGTGGTGGAGTCACCATCCCCAGAAGTATTTAAAAGCCGGGCAGACGTGGTGCTGAGGGACATGGGTTAGTGGTGGGCTTGGCAGTGCTGGGTTAACAGCTGGACTTGATGATCTTAAAGGTCTTCTCCAACCAAAATGATTCTATGTACACAGCAGCTCCCAAATACCTGCCGACTACCCACAATATAATGCATACAAGCCCGACAGTTCTCAAGCCTCTTCTATTACAGAAGTGCTCTGGAGATCGTCCTGGAGCTTCTCAAAATGACCCTGAGACAAGGAAGGGCTGGAATGGCGAGAGAAATCTGAGACTAAGTTCACCCTCAAACGAAAAGGTAAGATGCTAGAATGGTGTTTCCCAACCTGCAGCACTGAAGCCACAAAATCACTGCACAGATTCTGATTTTTCTATCTGCCTCGGTCAAGGAGCTAAACTGAGACACAGAACTGTAAAAACTCACATACTAATGAGTGGAAGAAACTCTTAACTCCTCCATCTTACACCAACTCCCTATGAACCCTCTTACCACTCTCCCTATGAACAAGAAGGCCCAAAATAACAGCCATACTTTACGTAGTAATTAAATTGTCACACTGAACAATTAAGTGCACTGAAGAAGTGTTTCATTCCATAATACTATGGTTTCACAGCATTTCATAACCTGTCCCTTTACCTGAGTTCCAACTGTTTACGTTTTTGTACTTCTTGGTTATGCAATTCCTCCATTCTCCTCAGCTCTTCCTGGCGTCTCATTAAATCTGTAAAAAACAGTAAAAAAGACCCAATCAAACTTATCTCCCATGCTACCTCTTATCAGTTCCTCAGCTAGAACCATAACACGCAAGAGAATAAGGTAACAGAGCCTCCAGCAATACAGTAACGTCTCTCTCCAGTCATTTGCTGCCACCATGCTTGGTTACAAGTCTAGCAGCTACACCACGGCTCACCCTCAGCGGACTCTAGCCAGTCTACTGAGCTACCCACCCCTGGATGTTGCATCAGGATTTCCTGCTGTATTTGTCTTTGATTGGTACCTTGCCGCATGAGCATAACTTGGTGCTCATGGCGAGCTGCTTCCATTTCCATTTCCAGCTTCTCTCGAGCTTCCTTGATGTTGCGGTCTACTTGTTCTTGCTGCTGCTTCTCCATTTCTATTAGAGCCTTCCAACGCATGGCATATTCGTACTCAAAGCTGCCAGGCTGTGCAAATCGAGGAGGCTGCTCACGCTCCCTGTCAAACAAGGAAAAGCTAGTGAATGCTTCAACAGAGCAAGGAGGAACCAAGAAAAATACATTTGTGTGTTAAATGCAATGGCAGATCATTTTAACAGTTAGAAATGCGTTTCTTAGTGCAACAAATAAGGAACCAGTTTGTCTTCTACTTTTTCAAAAACAGCTATGCCCGAGATACCAGTTTGTCTGCTCCTCAGGAATCATCTTATTGAGAGGAGAAACTTAGGCAGAATCCTTCTACCGGATTAATTCTATGTGGAAACTGTGCCCCATCCTGCTCCGTAACAAGCAATGACACTGCTTTCCTAAGACACCAAAAGATTCTGGGTAAAGACGTTCAGAAATACTCCTGAAAGAAACAGCCTTTGCTCCTGCTGCACATTTTATTGACAGATCCACTCCAGAAACAAACACTGCCCGAAACGTGTGTGTTTATTTCACTAATCTCTGCAGCCCCTGCACCTGGAGCATGTGACTACTCCTAATGCAGCCTCCCAGCTCTCATCTTCCTTACTTGAAAAATTCATGAGCCCACAGGGTTTACTAACTCCCACTGCTCAGATCACATGATACGTACCTGCACTGGGAAGCCTTCAAAGACCACGGCCTTATACCTGGATAGCTCCACAATCTCCTAATGCTATTCACATCCTTCCTTAAATTTTCACTATGGATTCAAATCTGTTTCCTCTACAGACTTCCTGTAATACTCAGTGCAAGTAACTTAAGTCTTTGCTTCAGCTTCTCATCTGACCAAGGGGATCTCCTGTTATCTCAAACTGACATAACATTTTATTCCAACAACTGAAACAGACATGAAAAACATGCGGAGGCTGCCGGTCTTATCCAGCAGTGTGGATCCAAAACCACTGCTTGCTTTCAGCTAACCGTGGCAAGAGAACAGTACATGCAATTCTCTTTGCAGACTCAGGTCACGTTTACAGGAAAAAAAAAAAAAAAAAAGAGGACTTTTAGTAGCACCGATGAGCCACCCTCCTAACACTGAGGCACTAGTCAACGTCCTAGTCCACAGGCAGTCTCATCTCCTGCCGCATGGTAGGCACATACTTGTGATATTGCTGGTTTTTGATGACTAGTTTCTCTGGTAGTCCCTCTTCATCATCATACTGATCCATGGGCTCCACAGTGACAGGCCGAGGGAATCTGCAAAGAAAAGATGAGGTGCTTTCAAGAAAATTCAAGAATGAGCTTGCAGCGTAGGAAAGCATGTGTACTGTGTCTGAACTTAAAAAATACCGCTTTTCGCACTGCTCAAAGAAATCCAGAGCAGCTGGGGATCTCAAGCAGCGTGAAACCAGAAATCACTGTGAACGCTTTCTTTCTTTCTAGAACAGGAGCTGAACTGTTAATCAAAACCCTTACTGAGTCCAAACCAAAATTGCACTGGAAGAAGAATACTTGCCCTTACTGGTTCAAATTAGCAGCTTAACCAGAACCTGGTATCCTCCAGTAGGATCTACTCAGCATGAAGTCTTGTAATCCCTAGAGTCTGTTTTTTCTCTCCCTTTCCTCCCTTGCTACATGGCCACTCATGGGCTGCGCAACTCCTTGTGTGCCTTTTTACAGCTGTCTAAGGTGGGGAGTAACTACACTGGTCCTCACTGGAGTTTGCTGGCTGTACCACTCAGTCACACTCTCCTGGTGAGACCACCACTTGCCATTATAGCCAAGCAGCAGTGCTCTGTAAGCATCTGTTGGGCCCTGTCTGAATTTACTCCCCCACGAAACCCCCTGGTGCACTTCACAACACAGACACTGCAACCATGTGCTTCTGTCCTCCCAGCTGCTGCGTGCAGAAGGTATTTCACAGAAGCACGCCCATCTCTGAATTAGCTCCCTACCACAGTACTGACACCGCTCATCCTCAGCAGAAAGCAGCACCACGGCTTCTCATTAGCTCCTCAACCCCATTTGCCAGAGCTGGGGAAAGGGAAGAGAAATGATCCCAAGTGGTGCCCAGACTCCAGCAGGAAGATCTTAAGACCCACAAAGTAGCTTTTCACTTCAGTGTGACATATTGCATTATTACTAGTCTTATTTTCCAATATGAACCAATTCCAACTAGTTTATCTAGCTGTTAGTGTCATGAACTAGAACAAATTTAATCAAAACCAAACCGTAACTAGAAATAAGCAACATACTGGTTTGCTGTCCCAGATACCAGAATCCAATACACTGACAGCTACAAAAAGATTGAATGTTACCCTCAGGAAGTGATTAGTTTTGCACAATCACTTTAAAAAAAAATTTGTTTTCATGGACATAGACTTCTGAATCAGCAAAAGCTCCCTAACAGCCGTTCTCCTGCAGAGCACTACGGGCTGTGCTGGTTATCCCAAAAGAGCCTCAGGTAGAAAAACAGCTATTAAAAAACAAACCCAGAACACTTGCTTTTTGAAACTGAATGTGCTTGTGTATAGCTGTGCCATATGCAGGCCTCCAAGAAAAAAAAAAAAAGAGAGAGAAGTGAAAAGCACAAAACTTATAAAATTACTTTAGAAATTAGCAATATAGCCCCAATTTCAGGCAGTATTCTATTCATAAATTCTAGGTGCATACATACAAAATATACAGTGATCTTTATTCCCAAGAGATCAAAACCAGCTTCCTCTTAATAGCTAGAGCAACAAGCTATGGTCTAGACTTGAGCAAGTTCACATAATTATGCAAGAACATGCTTTGTTGCCTTATGATATTCAAGCACAAGGAAGGCAGTTCATTATGGTGAAAACTCCAAACAATCCAATCTATCTGACCAGTTTCTCTGCCAGATGCGATGCCCACAGTGGTGGATCAGCATTCCAGCCCAGCAGTGCATGCTGCCGAGTGGAGTCCCAACCCGAGACTCACCTCTGAAGCAACCCAGAGTGCACAATTAACACACTCGAGCTTTGTTTCCAACAAATGATATGGTCTCTGTAATAGCTCCTGCTTCTTAAAGGCTGCTTTAATTACCCTAAGAAGGCTTGATCGAGAAAAAGCTGCTCAGAAAGTTTTATGCACTTATCCCACTAGCAGCTACCCAGAAGAAAGTTTTCAGGCCCGAGTTTCGGCACAGACTCACTCTTGTGGAACAAAGCTAAGTTCTCCCCAGGCAAATCACCTACCCCACTTCTCATCTACCCCGCTCTGGTGTTAAGAAACATTGCTCACAAGCCAATGCCACCCATCAACCTGCACACATGCCAGTATAGCACTTCTCACCCTCCGCACTTACGTAGTTAGCAGGAAAGACCCATCACTACATCTATCCAGGGCTTTCCTAGCAGCAGGCTTCCCTGAGAACTCCACAATGCCTTTCCCAGAGGATCGGCCTCTGTCATCCACAATAACCACAGCCCTTTCCACCTGGCCAAACACTGAGAAGGCTTCCTCCAGGAGCTCATTGGACACAAACTGAGGCAGGTTCCTGACTGTCAGCGATGCGCTGTGGCATGCAAAACGCACTCTTAGCTGCTTCCCACGTAGAGGCATGTTGTCTAGTTCCACCTTTGCAATCTCTGCCAGAGTGCGAGTTTCCTGAAGATAAAAAAAGTTATCATTAAAACTCTCAATGGGGTACAGAATCAGCCAGTCACAGTCATAACAGAGTCACAAGCCTACTTCCCCTGAACAAGTACTTCACAGACATGAAAGGAATAATCTTCCCACAGCATGGCAAAAAGCGTCCTAACAAACCACAGCTATTCTCTATCATCAATGACTCTAGCTGAATAGGCATATACAGAGTCTGGGGGGGTGTGGAACAAAAAAATAATGTATCAGACCTAAGCTTAATCCAACAGCCAGTACAAACTAAATGATCATTATCTATCAGAGATAATTATATCAAGGCTACAAAGCATGCCTTTTTTTTAAAAAAAAAATAAATAAAAAAAAAAATCAAGATTCAACTATTAGCTAAGTCTGATAACTGTGAAAGGAAATGCTGATTGCATGGCAATCCATGAAAGATATCCTATGCCAGTTTCACACCTTTCCACTCATTTAAGTCACTACCAAGCAGCTACACTACAGCAAAGCATGACAGACTTTGGTGTGGGAACCTCATGCTCCATCCACTCACCTTGGGGCTTTCAGAAAGGTAGTACGTGATTCAATAAAGTAAGAGAATCATTACTGTATGTTGGTAGCTACCTCCCTCCTAGCCACGCTTCAACACGATCATCTAGAGATACCGTACCTCAAGAGCATTCACCACTCTAGTAATACTGCGTGACAACCTGTGTTCACACAAATTCCATGTTCATGCCCTTCCAGAAAATGGAAGTCCACCTTGTCTAGAATAGCATCATGTTCATCTTTTCTTTCTGTTTTCTACCAACTGACTTCAGAATAACTTTATCAGGTATCTCATAAATCCTGCCTGAATTCAGATTCCTTCTCATAACAAGCTCCAGACAAACCACTTGTAGAAGCTGATCCCGTATTCCAGGTAACTAAAATCAACAGCAGGCTTAATCAGCACAATATCTGAACATCTACTACTTCCAATTAACAATACTCCTCCAGAGTGTGTCACTGCCACAAAAACACCCCAAAGGTAGCAAGTCAACTCACCAGCCTGATAAAGCCGAAGCCTTTGTCCTTGTGTATGAAGACTTCACCTGCCTTGCCATACTTCTCAAATAACTTTCTCATCTCTTCCTCTGTAATATCTGGGGGCAGATTCCCCACAAACAGGCGGCTTCTTTGAGTGAAGGTCTTTTCACCGGGTTTCCGGAAATTCTTCAGGTCAATAGTCAGGCCTTCATCTGAGGGGAATAAGGTACACAGCTGCTCTACAGTTGGGGGGATAAATTCTATTAGGTTTCATCACAGTGAACACAGAGACATAGGACAACATAGGTAACACCACCCATTCACTTTGCTCTCAAACCTCTCCAGCCGTCTCTACAGCAACAAGGGGATTTTATTCAGAATGGGCCCCTATTTTTTTTAAAAAAAAAAAAAAAAACAAGTGCTTGGACCTCAGTGCTCATTAACACCAGTGAAAGACAGTCTAGAACTGGAGAAAAGAAGAACACTGCAGCTTGAAATAAAGTGAGAAATTTCACTCAACTTTTAGAGATCTGGTCAGGATGACTGTCCTGCAACAAAATCACCTGCAGTCATACTACAGGGTTTTGCTATTACAACCTGAGTAATTATAGAAAAGTCACAGTTTGGCCAGCAACCAGATCTTTTACTCAAAAAAAAAACCCAAAACCAACACCAGATGTTTAGAAAAATATGCAAACAAGTGGAAATTTTCCCCAGACAGGTAATATTTGAGACAGCTGTCATTCCATGAGATGGGATTTGGGTTCTAGAGTCTTGGGTTCCAAGCTGAAGAGAAGGCTGGAATGGTGAAAATAGTGAAAAAACACCCCCAAACCCAACCATATAGGTGAGACCCCAGAAAAATTACAAATTTCATTACAAAAGTCTATATTCAGTACGTGATGCTATACCCAACACTAACAAACAGGACGGATTGTAGGAACAGTCTCAACTCCCAAAGGTATATACAGTCTTTAACCCTTAACTCAGCAAGAGTCCAGCACAATCCTGGAAGCTCTGCCATACGCCAGACACAGGGGTGGCTTTATCAACACTTATACCTTCCTGTGTCCCATTTTCTTAAATATATGTGGAACTTCCCAAACATGGGACAGCCAGCCATTGAGAGCGATTCCTTTGCTTTGCAGAGGATACGCTCCATGGCCATACGTACTAAATAACCTACAAACGTGAGTGGCTTGATTCAGGCTACAAAGCAACGCACTAACCAGGAAAGGCTATTCATGCAAAGACAACGCGTGCAGAACAAGCAAGGACAACTCTTTTATAGAAATAAGCACATCTCCATGGCTAACACTAAAAAAAAAAAAAAAAAATAAAAGTAAGACTGATGGTATATCTATAGAAAAGTAGTGAGAATACCCACAACGCAGTTTGCGTTGTATTGTTTCCAACCTGACTGGAAACGGCCTGGTCTGCCACCCTTGTCTATTCTCTTCTATGAATTGATAAGGAGCCTGTTTAACAGGGCCACCTAATAAAAATATGCAGGAATTTTTTTACTAGCCCAGTATCTCTGCATGTGTGTCTATACAGTTAAACCTGCAACTTTGACAGAAAAAAACACATGGAGGAATCATGCAAAGTGCACGTGACTTCTATATGCTTTTAACAGCCAAAGCGGCCAAACTTGAAAAAAAAATAAAGTTTTCAAAATTCTAATGTAACGAAAGCGCTTCTTCCCCAGAAAATGCTAAGGGCAAAGCCTTGCCACCACACTTCTAAACTATCAAGTTAGATTGGTTAAGGCCTCAGAAGCCATTGATGCATATTGTCTCGGCTCACAAGCACCCCTCTGTATCCCCAAGTAACAGAACTACAATCCACACTGATTACGAAGAATCCCGGAAACATGCCAGATTAGAGTTACCGGCCACCATTAACGTCAGCTGGTACTTGAATGCTGAAATATTATTAAGCAAAGCTGGGTATCTCCTGGTCCCTCCCATGTAAAAATTTAGTCTTAACAGGTGACCACAGACTGCTGTAACAGCGTTCTTACTGCAAGCGTATCTTTACAGACAGCAAATTTATTTTGCCAGTACTTAAGTAAACCTGTATTGAGAAGCCATCTGTTACGGTTGGGAAAAAGGGAAACAGAGCCAACAGAAAACAGGCTCCAAACTCTTGCAGTGAGCTTTTCTTGAGAATTTGAAACTAAGAGGGAATCTCTACATCACTGCCCAGTTTCGGGAATACGATAAACTTACAAACAAATCCCAGTCAAACCTACGGGAGCTGCACGCATCTTTGAGGAGACTTGCACGAAGAAAAACCACCGCAAAACCACCCCAAAAAACCCTTCTGCGATTCAAACCGCTATCTCCCAACAACGGGAAAACCTGGCACTTGCAGGCGAACAGCGAAGGACTTGAGGTTTTTATTGTTTTAAACCGAAAGAGCGGGTCGGCTGGTTCCCCCCGAGCCCCGTTGCCGCCGCAGGGGCCGGCAACCACCCGGGACCCCACGTCCCGGCCCCCCCCGCAGCGAAGCTGGTCGCTCAGCGCCTACCCGGAGCGAGGCCGGGCGGGGCCCCGCGGCGGGCCCGGGACTCACTCTGGCTGTTAGCCTGCTGCCCGTTGGCGGGGACGGAGGGCGGCGGGTGCTGCTGGTGTTGGTGCTGCTTCCGCGGAGCGTGGTTCTGCTTCTCCATGTTGAAGCCCTTGTTGCCCTGCATCTTTCCCACCTGCAGGCAGACACCAACGGTCGGCCACGG
>VYZM01008329.1:7216-24298 GCA_013398915.1 Dromas ardeola | reverse complement strand
GCCTGAGTAAAAAAAAAAAAATATTTCTGAACCCTGCACCTACAGATATGACTAGAGTCAATGAGAAGCCCAGGAATAGCTTTATGAGCTATGACATCAGAAGATCGTATGCGACGGTGTGCTCCCCGTTCCCAGCCTGACCTTTTCCCGAAACCCTGCTCGAGCAATAAACATCAGTGACTGATGTGATGGATGCATCTCGTCAAAGTGGATTCAGGGGAGCCAGATAACGACACAATTGCCAAGGGCTAATTCATGGCAATGCACTCGCCTAACCACAGTGCTGGTCAATATCTGACTCAAGCCAAATTTGGAAGAAACTAANCCAAGAGCCCTTTGAGCTCTCCTGCATGGCAGCAGGCTGCACACCAGCATCTTCTCTTGACTAAGGATGCCTCTCAAGGTTGAGAGATTCCTTGCTGCAACAGATTCTTGGTAAGTGATTAAAGGTATGCTAAACTTTGAAATCTTAACTAAATGACATAAAGGAGTGATTGCACATATATACTATTTTAGACATAAACCGTTGACCAAGTCTGGGACTAGGATTGGATCCAGCTGCACCTAGACTCCTCTCTGAGAAGGAGTTCAGAAAGCAAAGAGGGTCCTTTCTGAACCTCATGACTCAACGGAATAGTCTCCCTCACAGTTTTGTTTGACCCTGTCCTCCATGCAGTAAATAACCAAGCGTACCTGGCATCAAACCTTATTAAACCACTGTCGCATTTACTATCAAACTTTGTTAATCTAAGTAATCTAAATTAATATACTTAATCTACTAACCCCTCTCCAGAGCAGTCTAAAACAAAATTGTTCCTTCTCACATGTTTTCATGACCATGTACACGACTGTTATTCAGCTGAGATAAAAACGTAGAATAAAGGAGTTAGAGCATGTCACTACCAGATGTTCTATGAAGTAGGTTAAAAACGCCAAAATATGTTAGTGACATATTTAACTCCTTTCTCCTACATTTTGATTCAGCTGATTAAATCATGTACATAGCCATGAAAACACAGCTTGAAATAACCTCCACTTTCTTTTTGTCACTTGAAAACCTGAAGCAGACATCCTGGGACAAGTTAGTAAATGGTTAATTTAACATGTAGCAGCAGTATTAAGTCACTATCTCCAAAAAAGGTTCCTATCATATTTATTTCACCTGAATAATGGCTCTGATTTCGCAATTTACTACAACATAAAAGCACTAATGCAGAAGCAGCAGCATAGAATTGTGACATGGTTTTATACACATATTAAATTTTATACAGCTTAAACCCCTATGTTGTACTGCAGTAGTATTTCATTACTTCCAAATTAATTGTCCTACCAGGAAGTCATAGGTCCTAAACTAAGCTTTCGTAACAAGTACAAAATAACAGTATCAACAATACAAGCCTACTAGTGACAAGCAGCTGTGCATCTGCAAAGATTAAAGAATCTTTGCCCTCTTTGAGCCTTTTCCTTGGAAGCAGTCATAATCACAGACTTTGCAGACAAATACAATGACTTCAGAGCTTAAAAAAAAAAAGAGAGAGAGAGAGAAAGACTTCTGGGAAAAAAAAACAAACCAAAACAAAATCAAACAGGAAAAGATAAGGTTCTCACAATACGGTAGCAAATTGGATGTATTTATTTATCTTCATGTATTTAAATACTTAAATTCATCTTGTACTTCTGTACTCATCAGAAACTCAAGAATAAGTCTGAATGGCTGTGGGCCAACATGTCCTCTTTCTCTTACCTAGGATGAAACAACTAGAACCGCAAATAAGGGGGTCATCACCCTATTAAGATCAGCAGCACAGCTCTGTACAGCTTGCTGTTGGGGCAGTAATTCAGTAGATTAGAGTTTCAGAAGTTTACCAGGTGTAAAAGAACGAGAACAAAAAAAAACAAAGTGGAAACTTGTGCTAATTTTTTTGTCTTCTTGCTGCACATAACAGAAAAATTTTTTAAAGTTTGATATAATGGCTACTTTATCCATTACTCACAGGCTTTTTAAGTTACCTCAGCATACTTTTAGGTAATATCAGTTGTGACATTACTTAAGAAACAAACTTCATAGTGCACTCTGAAACTTATGGAATTATAAAGACAATGCCTGAAAAACAGTCAAACATAGGCAAAAAATAGGTATCGATCAGTTGCTAATCTTATTCTCTGTCTCTCCAATCTCCTCACAAAGCAGCACCTTCTCAGTAACTTAGCAGGCTCTCAACTTGTAAGAATGGAAAAACCCCAATGCAACCAACAGCTCCTAGAAACAAAATGGTCACCACTCAGTACTTAATTGAAATACCACTTTTAAAGGCCAGACCAAGGAGAAAGAAAATTACTACAAACAGAAGCATGAGAGTACACTCAAAATTTAAGAAAAGGACTCCTAAGTAACAACTACCTCATTGCCCTCATGACACTTACCTTTTATATACGTCTCATTCTTGGAGCAGGCTCAACTGGAGAAGATTTATGACTAAACTAATTCTGCTGCTCCCAGAGCAGGAGGTCTTAACTGCAGTCACTAGCACCAATATAGAGAGTCACCCAATCCCCTGTCTTCTTTCCAGGACAGCTAGGCTTTAGAATAATACAAGACTAGAAGATACCCACTACTATGTCACACCAGCAGTGACAATTGCAAATGCATCACTTGACAAACATTGATCAACGCTTTATTTTTCTCTCTCATGCTACACCTTTTCCTTCAAAGTTCTACCACATCACCACTCTTCTCCAGCCCCTGTGACAGTGCGCTGTCTCCTGCAGCTGTGCCTGCAGGTGGCCTCACCCCAGCTGTGAGCCATCATACCTAACTCCTTACACCTGGGGCACTCAACTCTCCTCTTTCCCCCCTGCTTCATAACTTACTTTCGGAGGTCTCTGCAGTTTGCAATCCATGTTGTTGATCTGAATTGTTTTACTATAACAAGAGAGATGTATAGGGAAGTTTTCCTGTGTTCAGACACAGTAATGTGAGATACCTTACAAAACTCTTTGGGGAGACTGAGGACTGAAATTTTTTTTCGTGTCTGCACTAACAAAGAGCTCGCTACTTTTAAGAAACTCACAACTTCTGAATTTAAGTGGGTAGGTCAGTACAAGAAAGCCATTAGTGATTTATGTTCACTTCTGCCAGACTTTACTGAAAGGAAATAATATAAGTATGAAGGTCAGACTCATTAGAGTCTAAAGCTACAAGGGGCTGAAAAGCAAGAATGTGTTGTATGTGGATAGAATTGTTTTGGCTTTTAAAGTTAATTACTATTGCTTTCCCTGAAGCCCTTTTATAAAAAACCATATGACACTGTCATCTCTAGATTTTTATTAAAGAATTTTATTTGAGGTCTGCAATTGAAAGATAATGGCAAATCTGACTACAAAATACTACTGAACAGAGCCTCTTTCATTTGTCTGCCTATATATGATGATTTTCCTAGGAAAATTTTTTTTTCAAGATTATTTAATGTTTTCTGATACCAGTAGTTAAAAACAAACAAACAGGGGAAGGCACTGGCTTATATGTGATGTTTTAGCTTGTACTGGATTTCCGTGGCAAGGTTTTGGTAGCAGAGGGGCTACAGGGGTGGCTTCTGTGAGAAAATGCCAGAAGCTTCCCCTGTGTCTGATAGAGCCACTGGCCAAGGCTGAGCCAGTCAGTGATGGTGGTAGCACCTCTGTGATACATATTTAAAAAGGGGGAAAAATTGCTGCACAACAGCAGCTGGAGAGAAGAGTGAGAATATGTGAGACAAATCACTCTACAGACGTCAAGGTCCGTGGAGAAGGAGGGGGAGGAGGTGCTCCAGGCACCGGAGCAGAGATTCCCCTGCAGCCTGTGGTGAAGACCATGGTGAGGCAGGTTTACCCCTGCAGCCCATGCAGGTCCATGGCAGACCAGATATCCACCTGCAGCCTACAGAGGAACCCATGCCAGAGCAGGCGGATGCCCAAAGGATGCTGTGACCCTGTGGAGAGCCCATGCTGGAGCAGGTTTGCTGGCAGGACTGGTGACTCCATGGGGGACCCATGCTGGAGCAGTCTGTTCCTGAAGAACTGCACCCCATGGAAGTGACCCATGGTGGAACAGTTCATGAAGAACTGCAGCCCATGGGAAGGACCCATACTGGGGAACTTTGTGGAGGATTGTCTTCCATGGGTGGGACACCATGCTGGAGCAGGGGAAGAGTGGGAGGAAGGAGCAGCAGAGACAATACGTGATGAACTGACCATAGCCCCCAATTCCCATCCCCCTGCGCCACTCAGGCGGAGGAGGTAGGAAAATCAGGAGTGAAGGTGAGCCCAAGAAGAAGGGAGGAGTGGGGGAAAGGTGTTTTACGATTTGGTTTTATTTCTCATTAACCTACTCTGACTTTTGACTGGCAATAAATTAAATTAATTTCTCTGATTCCAGTCTGTTTTGCCTGTGACGGTAATTGGTGAGTAATCTCCCTGTCCTTATCTCAACCCACGAGCCTTTTGTTCTATTTTCTCTCCCCCTGTCCACTTGAGGAGGGGAGTGATAGAGCAGCTTGGCGGACACCAGGGGGTCCAGCCAAGGTCAAGCCACCACACAGCTGTATTTGTTCAAGTACCTGCATTGGCTACCAGTGTTACTCATGTCACGACTCCAATAGAACTAAACTGACTTGAGGGCAGTTAAATGTGAAGACCCTCCTTTTTATGGAACAGCAACTGCTGCTTTGCGTTAGCCTCCAAATTTTTATGAGGCACAAATACCAAAAATGTAACAACACACTACAATAGCGTAATTAACTCTTGGGCTGACAAGGGAGTAAGAGACAAAGCACTGTTTGTCTGACAAAATGACCAAATGATGATCTATTGGTATGAATTCAGTGTGCAGGCCAACAAAGATTTAGTGGAATGTAAGGTTAAGGAAAGATTAATGTGTAACAGTATTTAGACAGACATGTGCTGTTTGTCACTGTAAGACTGAGCAATAATTTTCAAAATGAAAACATTCTATATCTGTCATATCTTTTTATCAGCATCTCAAGAAGTTCGTAAGATGAATATGTATATTTTAATCAGTTGAACAGAAACTTTGAAAGATAAATAAAAATAAGGGAATACAAAGATTAACTGTTAAATCTATTCACACAACAAATTTGAGGAGACACACTCAGCACTAATAACATAACTTCCTGATTGAAGAATATATTTTCTCATTGTTCGTTTTGATGACACAACAGTTAATTAATGTGGGGGGCTAAAGCTTCTGTATGACCTCAGTTGTGTTGGCACTAAGTTTATGTGCATATATTTCCTAGCTCATCAGGTGCATGAAAAACAAGTCAAGGAGGGAATGTGCACTTTAAGTTGCATAAAACATTATATGGAAACCCAACATTAATAGAATACAAATGCTCGCTGAGAGGGTAGAAAATGGGTCAAATATCATTATTAAACTTTAAGACTCCCTGAGAAAGAGGGATGGATAGTATTGAAGAGCAAAAACTACACTTCAGTTGTTGGGTTTTTTTGTTATTGTTCTGTATTTGTGGTCTTCCAATATTGTGGAAAAACAATTATGCCTGTTGTTTGTAGGAACAGAAGCGTTTGCTACATCCATACGAAAAAGGTCTCTGTTTTGCAGGCAGAATGCAGTGTCAGCCCTCCTGCTAGACTGCTTCTTATCGAGGTAACGCTTTTTTTGTAAATGCAAAATAAAAAAAAACACATTCAATACCTCTTTGTGACTAATCTCTTCAGAAGAAATTAAGAGGGTGGTGAATGTGTTGATTTAGCATAACTTCATTCATTGTAGTAGCTGAAGAGCTTCACTATGCACTGTGAACTCTTTTGCTGAATGTAAGCTCCTGAGTCACTCTGTTTTTGTGTCTAATGCTGCAGTAAGTTCTCCATTGGCAGTTAGTCTGTGTACATTACACACTAAAGAGGCAAAATCAACCCAGTTATAAGCAAATAAAATTCCATTGATACTAGTGAAACTACCCAAGTGCTAAGTTTGCTACCTAGTAATTCTTTACCATGTTGGTCAGCAGAAAATGGTACTTGCTTTCTAATTAGGCTGACTACAGGCCCTTTTAATTTTTTTTAGTTTATTTGCTGTTACCACGCTTTTTCAAATGTTTTAGCATAATCACTATGAGATGTTACATAGACTTGTTAGACAATGCTGCTGGCTTTGGGAAAGATTATCTATTACATTTAGAGAGAAATATATATATATATGTATCTATGTGTTCTTTCTTTCCTCTTGTAGTAAAATGTTTACAGTGAATCATTTTCTTCCTCAGGCCATTTTCCACGAAATAAAGTTGTCCACAAGCAAAAAAGCACCCCATGATTGCCTTTGACTATAGTAAATACTAGTTTAGATAAGCTTTGCTGCTGATACAAATCATCAAGCCTGTACTGGCTTTTTATTTGCTTTGAAGACTGAATACACCACAAGGAATCGTAGAGTGGTTTGCTTGGAAGGGACCTTAAAGATCATCTCGTTCCAACCCCCCTGCCATGGGTAGGGAAACATTCCGCTGTAACAAGTGACAGGACAAGGGGAAATGGCCTCAAGTTGCACCAGAGGAGGTTTAGACTGGGTATTAGGAAAAATTTCTTGACCAAAATGGTTATCACGCAATGGAACAGGCTGCCCAGGGAAGTGGTTGAGTCACCATCCCTTGAGGTATTTAAAAGATGTGTAGATGTAGCACTTAGAGAACTTAGGGGCATGGTTTAGTGGTGGACTTGGCAGTGTCAGGTTTACAGTTGGAATCAATGATCTTAAAGGTTTTTTCCAACCTAAATGATTCTATGGTTCTATGATTCTACGACCCTACTTACACGTAACTTCACTATAAAAATAATTCAGTACTAGTTTGCCAAAGTGATGTTGATGCTAATTAGTTGATGAATTTCATTTCCACTGCCAGAATCTTTTTCAGTGGTTATATATCAATATCCTGTGAATGCAGCAAAAAAATATCTGTAACTTTTATGCATATACAGCTATATTCATAACTTGCTTATCTCCGCTGACAGTGTGGAATAAATAAGAATCATGTATTAGTGCTCCACTATATATTCAGCTTCTCTATGAACCAAATATTAATGTTCCCCCTTGAACTTGCTTCATCATTTGTTTATTTAGGTATGATAAGTGATGTCAGATATTAGGCTTTGCTTAAAGATAGCAGCAATGACAATCAGCTCCAAAGATGAGAGGTGACTTGAGCTTTCAGACCTTGAAATAACCTCCTTAGCAAGCTATCTCTATGCGTGGTTCTATGTACTACTTGTAAATGAACTCTAAAATGTATAATATCTCAGAATTGATATACTGAACTAAATTAAATCCTGGCCATTATCTATCATGATGCTGTGTGTGTTTTTAATTGTAGACTGGTTGATCTTTGTGCTTAAGAAACAGAGGACAGTTTGCTGCATCAACATTCGGTCCCTGGAATAACAGTAGGATAGCAGAATAGGAGAGCAGAAATTCCCAACCGGTGAAATTTCTTAATTCGGAAACCAAAGCAAACAAGATCTTACTATGAGACATCTGGAGAAGAGGCAACGTGAGACCTCACATCAGTTTGCGTACAGCTGCACAGTGGTTCCATAATGCGCCTTTCTATTTTTGCTATCTTAATGGAAATAAATCTCCTTCCCTTTTAACTACCTTTCAGAAGAAAGGGCACAGGATTTTGCTTTTGCCAGATTTAGTCTTGAAGATATTGAGGGACATAGCAAGATGGCGTGACACTTGTCCACAGCATAATATTGAAAATACCCTCTGCATGGGTTATTAGACTGAGGATGCAAAAATGAAATTTCCTCTTAACCCTTCTGTGCACCTGTGCTAGGTCTTTGATCACAGTCTATTCACTAACTGCACTCCAGAGAATAATACTTTCTCTTTCTGCCTGTTGCCTTTTCCACATAGCAAAAATCTAAACAAAGGTAAAGATATAAAGCAGCCTCTCAATCAGCGTAGGGGCACAACAGGATTTTCTGATCATAGAGACAGTGTACCCTCAAGTTGTTAAGAGACAACCCTGGAAGATGATGTGTGTTACATTCTTAGGCTTTCTTCAGATTGCTGTGAGCTGCTGAATCACTGAAAAGAGGTTGGAAAATGCCATCAGAAAAGTCCTCGCAGGTAAAGTGAGACACTGAAGACAGGTGGAAAGGAAGGTAAAAAACATAGACTAAAACCTGTCCTCTGCTCCATCATGAATGTGAGGCTATGAAGCAGGAGACTGTTCTCCAAGATCAACTGAGTGTAGTTGGCTTCTGAATGCCCTGAAAGACTAAACCTTCAGCTGGGGACATCTGACTGCAGTCACAGTCTGTAACAGACTTCTGAGTAAGAAACTGAGTACTTACGGGGATATTAAGCATATGAACCATCTGAATTGAAGACTTCCTTGGTCTAAGTAAGGTGCAGCACAGTTATTTTCCATTTTTTAATATCTTGCCACATGTCTGTGAAGCTATACAGTCCAGGTATTCCCGGGTGCAGGCACAGAGGTGCCTTCACCTCTGTGATTCACTGCAGTTTAATCAGACACTTCCCATAAACTCCTCTCTAGTGAGTTAAATCCGATTCCTCAGTCGAGTTCCTAAATTCTAGATTCCAACTGCATAGACACCTTGGCAAGACAGATAAGAAATATCTTGTGACGTAAGAATTTTCCATGTTTTTGTCTTCAACAGCTTTCCTTTCATGTGGCAAGAGAAGATGGCATGACCAAGGGCTAAAACCACAACAAATGCTTCCTTCTGAGATCATATAAAATACCGATTTTGACTTTTTCAACTGGACAACTAGTAATAATCTCCTATAACTATGGATTAAATGAGGAAATAAAAATAATTTAAATCTAAGTTTGTCATTTACATAATTTGTTTATCCAGTTCGCAACATCTCATTGCATTTTTACATGAGTTTATCTCATGCGTACAGGGTTTTTTTTTCCTTTTACCATTTTTCTGGCTTGCTCTGTTCTTTAATGAGTCCCTCTAAGAAATAGCTGTTACTGCTGTTAGGTAACAGAAAAACAGGCAATAGCATTTTTTGCTTTCAAGCACAGTCACTACTGCATCCAATAACCACTTTTCCTTTTCTAGGCAGTGTACACCACATGGCTTTCGTTTTATAATCCAGAAAAAATTGTCACAGCCAAATTGTCTGTATTAGAAACACTGAGACGATTCCCTTTCTCATCACTGTTTCTACATATAGCAGAGAGAGAAAGAGATATTACTTAACCTTAAGAACGGCAGATTTAATTGTTGATACGTTTTCAGGCAAGCCTTCAAATTTACTTTTCTCATTTTGCGTGAACAGAATTCCAAGCTGGAAGCCGAAGCACTGTTGTTGCATATAGATAGATAGCATATTTGTCTCTGTATAACAGGCATAATTAGTCTTATCCATGCAATTATAGACACAGAAATACATTCTTAAAACTTAGACATATGCTTTCTATTTAGTACTGTTTCACTGGAAAGAAAACCTCTCCCATCTAAATATTCATACATATTTATGCCTGGTTTTTATTCCCAAAATGATTTTGTTTAAAAACTGTGTCCAATACTGTCTGGTTTAGTTGATAACACTAAAAAACCCCAAGTGCCTAGCCACCAAAAACCCCCAGCCTTTCCTGTAGGCAGTGTTAACAGTGCTTCTTTTAGATTCAAATGACCAGACATTCAAAACAGACGATTGTGAACAGATCTCTTCAAAATCGGTAGGATTAGCAGCACTTACACCTTTGAGAAATTCAGGCCAAAAATTAAGAGTGTAAATGTGTAAACTCTGCAATCTGCCTGCAAAATAGGTACCAGTAACCAAATGTATTTCAAGACAGCAGTAAATCCACACTCATCTTTGTATTGCTACATCATGACTTTTCCCATCTATGAAAACCAACAGAACAGAAATCTTGCTCATTTATATCCTGATTTTTTTCCGCTCAGTACCAGTATTTCTAGCATTCAGGATAATCATAGAATCATAGAACACTTTGGGTTGGAAGCGACTTTAAAGATCATCTAGTTCCAACCCCCCTGCCATGGGCAGGGACACCTCCCACTAGACCAGGCTACTCAAAGACCCATCCAGCCTGCCCTTGAACACTTCCAGGGATGGGGCATCCACAACCTCCCTGGGCAACCTGTTCCAGTGCCTCACCACTTCCATAGTAAAGAATTTCTTCCCAATATCTAATATAAACCTCCCCTCTTTCAGTTTAAAACCTTTACCCCTCATCCTATCACTACTGTCCCTCATAAAGAGTCGCTCCCCTTCTCTCCTATAGGCCACCTTTAGGTACTGGAAGGCTGCTATAAGGTCTCCCCAGAGCCTTCTCCAGATGAACAACCCCAGCTCTCTCAGTCTGTCTTCATAAGAGAGGTGCTCCAGCCCTCTGATCATCTTTGTTGCCCTCCTCTGGACTCGCTCCAACAGGTCCATGTTCTTCTTATGTTGGGGGCCCAAGAGCTGGGTGCAGTACCCCAGGTGGGGTCTCACCAGAGACTTTGATCGCTCTTTTGACGCTTCTTTTGATGCTGCCCAGGATGCAGTTGGCTCACGTTGAACTCACATCAAACAACACCCCCAAGTCCTTCTCCTCAGGGATGCTCTCAAGCCATTATCCGCCCAGCTTGTATTTGTGCTTGGGATCGCCCTGACCCACACGCAGGACTTGCACACAATCCCATTGTCCCTGTCACCAACAAAGATGTTAAACAGCAACAGTCCCAATACTGACCCCTGAGGAACGCCACTCATCATTGGTCTCCACTTGGACATCGAGCCGTTGACTACAACTCGTTGAGTGCGAACATCCAGCCAGTTTCTTAACCACTGAGTGGTCCATCCACCAAATCCATGTCCCTCCGATTTAGAGACAAAGATGTCGTGTGGGACAGTGTCAAATGCTTTGCGAAAGTCCAGGTAGATGACGTCAGTTGCTCATCCCTTATCCACCAATGCTGTAATGTCTTTGTAGAAGGCCACCAAATTTGTCAGGCACGATTTGCCCTTAGTGAAGCCATGTTGGCTGTCACCAATCATCTCCTTATTTTCCATGTGCCTTAGCAGAGTTTCCAGAAAGATCTGCTCCATGATCTTGCTGGGCACAGAGGTGAGACTGACTGGCCTGTAGTTCCCTAGGTCCTTCTTTTTTCCTTTTTTAAAAATGGGGTTATATTTTCCCTTTTCCAGTCAGCGGACACTTCACCGGACTGCCATGACTTTTCAAATATGACAGATAATGGCTTGGCAACGTCATCCTTCAGTTCCCTCAGGACCCACAGATGCACCTTATCAGGTCCCATGGATTTGTGCACCTTCAGGTTCCTTAGATGGTCTCAAACCTGATCTTGTCCTTCAGTGGGTGGCTCCTCATGTTCCCAGTCCCTGCGCCTTTGCTTTCTGCAACTTGGGCGGTGTGGTTAGAGCACTTGCCGGTGAAGACTGAGGCAAAAAAGTCATTCAGTACCTCACCCTTCTCCATATCGCTGGTAACCAGGTCTCCTGTCTCCTCTGGAGAGGGCCCACATTTTCCCTAGTCTTCCTCTTATCACTGACACTGGAACAGGCTGCCCAGAGAGGTGGTGGAGTCTCCATCTCTGGAGACATTCAAAACCCGCCTGGACACGTTCCTGTGCAACCTGCTCTAAGGTGATCCTGCTCTGGCAGGGGGGTTGGACTAGATGATCTCCAGAGGTCCCTTCCAACCCTATGATTCTATGACACACCTGTAGAAGCTTTTCTTGTTGCCCTTGACAACCTTGGCCAGATTTAATCCTATCGAGGCTTTAGCTTTCCCAACTGATCCCTGGCTGCTTGGACAATTTTGTCTGTATTCCTCCCAGGTTACCCATCCTTGCGTCCACTCTCTGTAGGCTTCCTTTTTGTGTTTTGTCATCGATCATTTATTTAATTTATTAATTATTTTACATTAACATTTAACAGTTATTATCACTGTGAACTGCAAAGTTTAAAATATCAGCTAGATTGTGGTCCTTGCAGAAGATAATTAAAAGCACTAATCATGACAAAGAGTAACTTGAAATTCTTAAGGTGATGTAACGAATGTAAGGTTATTAGTAAATTGAGATTAAGGTGGGGAAAACATATTTCTAGTTTAGATAAGACATGGGCAAAGCAGTAATTCTCTTTCCTGAAATGTCTCCTTTTTTTCAGCGGCACAATGAAAGATTGCTTTCTTGCTACCTTTGAGATAAAACAGTAATACTTGCCTAATGAGCAAATTATAAAAAAAAAAAAAATCCAACTTACACGTTCAAATGCAAAATCCATTTTTCACACTTTTAAAGCCAAGATCTCCTCTTTTTTCTTGTTTTCAGCATTTAATAGGATGAGTTATTTCACAAGCACAATTCCCCACCTTATCTTTAAGTGCACAATAATGTAAGAATGTACGCAGGCAAGATAAATCCAAGTGTTTCTCTTTGATTTGAGTGTGGTGAGATTTCATAGATTTTCTTTATTATGCAGCATGCATATTTTGTGCTACAAAGTTTATAGCCTCGTAATGGTTTTCTGCAACATTTTTGAAAAGATACTAATACTGTACAAGTTGATATTTAAAGTAGACTTAAGAGAGCATAAAACTAATAATTGCCACATCTACCTAGTGTTGTCAAACATGAATAGTGATCATTGTGGTATTAATATCAGTAATTCTTCTTGGAAGCATTTAAATTTAGCAATGCTATCATTACCGAATGTGTTTATATCAGCTACTGTAACAGTTTTTCTAATGCCATAGATTTCTTCAGTTAATTATAAACAAATAGGCATACTCAATTAATGGGTCCTACTAACAATATATTATCTCAGGTACATGTGAAAGTAACTAGCAGTGACGCAGCTCAATTAATGACATCAAACACTATAACCTTGTTAATACCAAAAGGCACACTAGTATTCCTAGAAAATTACATGTCTTCAATATAGAAGCAAAGCAAGAGTGCACTGAGTTGAGGGCAAAATGTTGCTGTCATGTTAAGTTTAAGTAACTCTGAACTTACATAGTATAACAGAGAAAAATCTTGCCTAATACTTAACTTCTCACAGAATAAACAAAACATACACTGACTGAAACAAATTGTCATGTCACTTGTCAGCTCACTTGGAAATGAGCAGCTATAGCTTTGTTCCTGTGCAGAACAAAGAAAAGTAGGGAAAACTAGGCATACAAAATTCCTTAATTCTGTTTAGCAGAACTCTGTTTATCAGAATTGATGAAAAATCGGTTTCTCAAGCTATCTGGACACATCTGTCTAGGTGAGTTAGAACTTAAGGTTACACAGGTGGCTTCATGGGAGATAGAGGTATCACAGGGCCTTGTTTTTTTTAGTGTGGTTTGTTAGCAGGGCCTTGCTAGCGGTAGGATTTATAACATTCAAGGAATATTCCTGATTTCCATTCATACCAGTGAAGAGAACGGGGTGTCATCTACTAGGTCACTAAAGCTACCAGGCTGAGGCAGGTGACTTCAGGTAGCTATGAGGAAAAGCTGAGAAGAGATTTTGGTGCAATAAACCATGCTTTTCTTCAATACTCTGGGGCTAGCTTTATTTGGTAAGTTTTGATGCTTTTTCCCTTCTTATTTATTGGTTAAGTGGCTAAAACCTTTACAGACAAAGAGGAAATCTGGTTTTGGTGCCTAACTCTGCCTGAGGGGTATTTAAAATCATGTCATTTCTCTAGCAAAGGGTTAAATGGCTATTGGCCCTTTTAGGAGGGAAAAAGGGAAGCTCTCATAATTCTTGGTGGAATTATTTCAGTTTAAAGCAAATTTTGGTTTTTTGTTATAAACTCTCTATATTTCCAAGCATAACTTTTACATATTGCATAAACAAAAATAAAAGGAGTCAGGGCCTTGTTTTGCTGTCTTCCGAGTAAAAGTCTAATAATAACACTAAGTCTAAACACAGTAAGTAGTGCAAGAATCTTTTTCTGATGCCCCATCTTGACTTTCAGGCTTAGGAATGCCTATCAGTAAGCACCATATCTCCATGCGTAATACATGACATATAAGCAATAAATCTATGTATCCTCCTGCAAAGGTCATACTGCACTTTTCCTCTTTATGTTAGCCCACCCAATTCTAAGACACTTCACCCAAACCTTACATTTTTAAAGGGTATAAAAGTCTCATGCTCCAACAGCCTACCTAGTCTACTATGCAGTCTCTGAAAGACAACAGCGTTTATTATATTGCATTTTATGCAGTTCCTGTACTTTTTACACTTCCGTATTTAATAATATCAACTCATTATTATTTGTTAAATTCAAGTCAATTCATTACCGTAATAAGTCATGAACAGAAAACAGGAAATGTCACAGTTTTGTAGCAAAAATCATCAATTTCAGCTACTTTCCCCAGAAAGAATAATCTGAACTTTACAAATCGCCCAAAAAAGAAACACTGCAAGATAAAAAACTCTTTGTTTTTCTCATTTTCTCTTAGCCATAGAAACTGTTCTTGTGAACTTTGTGCTTATATAGCATAATTCTTTATACCCAAGTGCTTTGGCTTATCTACATTATCGTTTAATCCTATACATATCTGTGAAGTATCTGGCACATTTCTGAGTGCTATAAAAATTAACACTTGAAGGAGCACAACAAATGACTGAGTTAGCAAAGTGAAATTACCCTTTCATCAGTGCAGACAGTTTATAATGATATGTGACTATTACAGTGTAGCATAGGCTGGTACTTGGATGGCTGAAAATTAGTTTGCTTGGTAACACAGTTATATTCTTTTCTTTTCTTCCTGGGGAGTACAAGAGAGGTAGAATGAAAGAGAAGGAGAGATGAGAAAGATAGATGAAAAATCCAGCTTTATTCTGGGAACACAAATCAAACCCCTTTCGTACAATCCACCCTTGAAACTGAGATGTTTTGGTATTTCCTTCAAATTTCATTAATTGCTAGGGAAAGGTTTACTGGAGATAAAGCACATCTGAATGAGTCCTTGGTCCTAGAGAACATGCCAAGCTACAGAAGGTAACTGGCTTTAGAGAAAGGATAGTTCAGGGCAGGTTTTCGCTCTCTGAACATTTATGCAACTGTTACCACTGACCTTTGAAATTACATTGCAAATATTAGAAAAACATTTGAGCAGTCTCTCCACTTAATTATCAGAAATAATACAGGTTATACTAGATCTGCTTAGCAGATCTCCGTTATTGCCTAGTGCACAAAAATTGCTTCCAACTTAGATTTACTTTTTTCTTTAGAAGGCAAGGACTTTATGTCCAAGTCCTTGTAATGACAAAATGTCATAAAATGTCTTCTCATCCATGCATTTACTCTAGTAGGCCTTTGGCCAGTACCATCTTCAGACAGCCAAATGGATTTATTTCCCTCTGCTTGCAATTTATTAAGAAAAGCACAATATTTCCAAATAGTACCAAAGACTGGTATTTTTGAAGGGCTAGCTGTGTGTTGCCATGTATAAATCTAGTAATAAATTAGCAATAGTTAGTAATTTGCAGACAACGAAATGAAATCAAGTTACTCTTTTCAAGCCAGCCAGCCAGAAATTTATCATCTCTATATATTTTCATAGGAATAAATGTGCATCAGGTGCCACATAGCCACACTATGTGCTGAAGCTCTCAGCCAGGAAGGCACCACTTGGAAAAATGGAACAATGTGCAAAAGAAAATACACTGCAACCATTTTTACACAGTCTCCATCCTGGCACCAAACTCACGACAAGATGAGTCTACCAGGCTCTCCTCCTACTAGCATGTGTGTTAAATTACAGTCTCCTATTGTGAATGGGAGCCCCAGAAATAATGTTAACTGTTTACAGCTGCTTTGCACAGGGCATCCTACTGAACAGATCTTGTTGTGCTGACAAGTTCTGCTACAAGGTCAAAATGGTTTTATACCACTAATAACTTCTCTTGTATTTTCTGTCTTGAGAGAGCTGAATTTATGACCTAGCAGGTATTTTTCACCTTTAATTTGTCTATTTATCACTCTCACTGGATACAGAAGTATCAAAATGAAACTGCAATGCGCTAGGTCCACCTTGAATATTTCGGTCACTGCACAGAGGTGTTTTCTAAAATGTCTGGATCTAAGTTTCGGGGTCAACAGTAATGTATTTAGGGGCTTAAGAGCCAGTGGGTTCTGATATGTAGCAGCCCACCCAATTTTTTTTAACTTGGTTGAAAAGCATTTGGCATTTTCTCCACCCAGAACTGGTACAACAATTTCATCCTGTCTCAGCATTCTAAAAACAGTCAAGCTCATTATCAGGCTCAGAGATTTTCTGTCAAAGGTGGACGTGAGCCACACACATTCATCTTTATTTTCACCTGCTTTCAGTTCAGAAAATGTCCAGATTTTTTGGCAGAAGGGACTCTATCAACCTTTCTCTGTCATCCACTATTGATTATCAAGCTAATAGTTCTCAGAGATAGATATATACACTTTAGTTTTTGAGTGCTCAGGTCTAGAGCTACAGTCCCAATGCACTGATTTATTTCACTGTTTGCTACTGATCAGATGCTGCTGATGTCATTTATTAATGAAGTTCACATGAATAATAGCTGCTTTCCTTTCCTTTTTTAAATTACCAACTTGACCTAGAACATCTCTTACTTTTATCCTAAGAATAGAGAACTTTTTTTACCAAGAAAGTACTGAAAAAGGCAAAGCATTGGTCACAATGTACCCATAAACAACATTTTGTTTTATTACCATATTTGAATCTAAGTTAAGCTCTAGGTCCAGTCATGTCAAATAGGTATATAATATGAAACCCTACTTTATTTTGAAACGGACTTTGTTCTCCAATCTCCTTTTACTTTGCGCTGATTCCACGTTGCTCCTGCCTGACCTACTTCACAGCAAGATTTACTCTGCTTCTCATGAACTGTGCTTTCCTTTGTCAGCTCATGGGATTCACCTGAACAACAAGAACTTTAACATCAATGGAATTACTAATAAATAAGGGAGCTTCTATATCAAATGAAACACAAACTATCTCAATAATGCTGCAGACACACAACAGAGGTATGACCTTAATG
>VYZM01008325.1:9921-29470 GCA_013398915.1 Dromas ardeola | reverse complement strand
CAATTTGAGCATTGCTTGTTATTTAAAAAGAAAGAAAACTTTGGCACAGTAAGTATTCTCAGAAGGAATCTCACATACTTTCAACACACTAGATCGGTTTGTAAAATCCCCAGGGCATAAACATGGAAATAGAATGCACTTGAAACCAAGCAAACAAAAATACAAATATACTGTAAAATGAGTGTGGCCTTTGCAATGATTGTGCTCATAAAATGAAAAAAAAAAAGCAAACGCTATCACCAGATTCATCCCCTTACACTGATAAAACACTCCACAGCTCCGAACTGCCAGTCAAGAATTCACAACCCATCGCTGGCTCCCACATTGATTCCCTTCAACTTCACTTACTGAGATTCAACACCCTTCCCAGCAACTACAAGCCAGAGGCTCAGACATCTAACTGCCACTCTCAGCAAGTGGAATTCTGAAGGGGGACCTGCAGGCCAGGCAACTCACCTCAGTCTACCACAGCTACAGGTGGGACTGATGAAAGCAGGTATGTACCCACACATGGGCTGAAGCCTTGCCCTTTTCCTCTGTAAGATGAGCACACACAAGTCACAGGGGTCCCTAGAGGTTAGTCCTAGTAAGGTATAGCCAATGTCTGAATCCAAGAAAGACTATCCTCTGGGTTCAAACGCTATTTCTTTCTTCTCTGACCCTGCGGGTCCTGGTGGATATCAAGTTGAACATGAGCCAGCACTGGGCCCTTGCCACAAAAAAGACTAAAGGTATCCTGGGCTGCATTAGGCAGAGTATTGCCAGCAGGCTGAGGGAGGTGATCCTTCCCTTCTAACTCAGCACTGGTGAGGCCACACCTGGAGTGTTGGGTCCAGTTCTGGGCTCCACATGAGTACAACAGAGACATGACCACACTGGAGAGAGTCCAACAAAGGGTCATTAAGAAGATTAAGTGACTGGAGCACCTCACGTATGAAGAAAGGCTGAGAAAGCTGGGACTGTTCTGCCTGGAAAAGAGAAGGCTCAGGGGGATCTTTCTTACAAATGTATATGAATACCTGAATGGAAGGTATTAAGATGGAGCCAGGCTCTTTTCAGTGATACCTAGTGAAAGGACAAGAATCAATGGGCACAAACCGAAACACAGGAGGTACTGAACATGTTAAGGAAACACTTTTTTTACTGTGAGAGTGACCAGCACAGGTTGCCCATGGAGGTCATAGTCTCCACCCCTGGAGGTATTCAAAAGTCATCTGGCCATGGTTCTGGGCAGCCGGCTCTATGTGGTCCTGATTGAGTCCCCTTGCTGGGGGGTTAAGATGACGTCCCTTCCAACCTCAACCACTTTGTGATACATCTCAGTATTCTTGCTAATTCTAAAGCTGAAAAAAGGAAATCACACCCTCAGACACTTCACATTGAGTTACTTCAAGAAAAAGCAACTTTGGTGCCTGATGCTGAGAGCTGATGCATGTATTTGGAGCTCTGTTGAGTACAACAAAAGGTTATGTGTGTGCAACAGCCGACTTTCACTGACCTACAGGCTTGAGGCCCCACCTATACAAGTGCTATTAGGGATTGCACAAGCCTTCGCAAATGGGAATGAATAGCAAGATCCTGCCTTTTTCTCTTGTGCTACCATGCTGGGCAGTAGCAAGCTGAAAGCTAGTTAAGACGCAAGACACGAAGTATCTATATTAACTTCATATATGAATATAAATACACATTGAAAATTGAGTACAGTAAGGACTGTGAGACAGTAATGATTAGTCTCAACAATACATTGTTTGTGCTCAAAACTCGTTTTGTCTCCATTTGTCATTTAAATGCCAACATAATGAGTGATAGCCACACATCAGAGTTCTCAATGAACAGGACCAACTTCCTCTTCAAAACTGAGCAAGAAGAAATGTCAACAGGCGAGTGAACTGAATAGAGGTTGTAAAGAAACACACCCCTCCCTCCACACACACACACACACTGCCCCTAACCATTGGTTAAGAAGAGTTTTTAAAGTGCAAATTAGATCTCCAGATAGTAACAAATCATTACAACTAGAAAACCTTTCAGCCCAGTACTTTAATTTGAAGATGACATATAGTTTAATGTCGGTGCTATAAAATATCAGTGCTGTTTTTAACTTGCCGTGCTGCTTTCCCATCAGATTTACTGCAATGGAATTGAACCGGGGTTATAAAGAGCATGAGTAGTTAAAGAAATTCTATTTGATCCTGGAAATAGTTTCAAAATGGACAATTAAACCCATTTTTCCAGCAACTTCGACAGTCTCAGCAGTCAGTGTTGTAATTTGTTGTAAAGTCTACCACACATGAAATATCATGGCTATCAGCTTCTAGCTTTTTAATGGTGTGATGCCGACCATAAGAGCTCTTTAATAAAGCAAAGCATAAAAAGACCAGAAAATAATATTTTTCATTTTCATTTTTCAAAACTGAAAAACCTCATCCTCTTGAGATGAAAGGCACCACTAAGAGGACTTTTATATTAATTGTCTATGATATGCAACTCAAACATTCTTTTGGGAAAATGCTAATCTCGGAGACATTAATGACACCAAGCAGGACTGCATACAAGACTTTCAGGAAGTCATCTTCTGTGGTTTGGGCATGGGGATGGGAGAGAAACATCTGACACCTGTGTTGTTGGGGTTTTTTTTTCCACCCTGGAAGGAGCATTTTGTTTCTCCCTGACATTACCTTTGTTCTCCTAATGAGGGGTTACGCTTCCCTTACTGCCTACTTTCTCTCACCTGGAGTAAACTCAAGACATACTGTGAATTTCTGTACGATATCCAGTGCAGACAGCTCCTGATCTCAGTCGTCATGTCTACATACCATGACAATGCAATATAGGAAGAAACATTCTAAAAGGAAAACACAAAGCTTGGTGTATGAGGAATTCTTATATATATATATATACACACACATGTATAGTACATATACATGTGTGTGTATAGTACTATAGAGGCAGAATGAACTTCCTATTTCCAAGCGTGAAACTCTTAGTAGCAACAGATGAAGAAATTCAACAGGAGAGAATGCAAGAGGGAATGCCAGAATGAATTACAGTGGACAGTCATGCCATGTGTTGTGTCATACTGCAGGGTCACACTGTAAGTCTACAGACTGGGAAAGACATTTGAGGTAGACTGTAAGGGGAAAGGTCTTAATTCTAACTGACAAGCTGTTATAACCAAGCTTATCTGATCAAGCAGATACTGCTTTAGAAATATGTATTACATATACTCTGGAGCCCACATGGTTAACAGAATTGAGTCAGATTTTTGTAACGGTTTAAGTTTAGAATAACTCCAAGTCACCCCAGCTTAACAGATCAGAATCTGTCCTTTTATAACTGACACATTCGGCAGCTTGTTTAGCATCTTGCCTGACATACAAGACTTCTGACAGCACACAGCCTTTCATCTTCTGTTGTCCTCTCCAGCTGAAGGATGGGTCATACACGAGTCCCTCAGCTGAACTTTACCCAGAGTTGGTCAGGTGGCCTACCAAGCCGTCTCTACCTACTGATGGAAAATATCATCAAATGCTAGTATTTTCCAGTTGGGTTTGAAGGTTAGATATTGTCAAGCACTGAAATAGTCAGGCATGATGCTGAAAACTGAAACAGTTGTAACCTGTGTGGAATGGAAAGAAACAAAACAGAGCTGTCATTTTCAGGGCTTCAGCTCTCCCGTAACAGATTCCTGTTTCCTGCCTTTAGTTCAGATGTTTAAATTCTTTTAAGTGCAGCATCTTGGATTGCCCTAGAGCTACTTCTGAATCTCATCTGATGTTTGATGGGGTTCACTATCCAAAGGCCACATTATCAATTCTTGACATCCAGGGAGAGAACTCTGGAGAATTTTCATTCTCCATGCCAGGACAAAAAACACAGTCATGAGTATCTTGAGGAAAAAAAATAAATTACATAGCAGTCCCCATGTATGTATTTAAGGCTCTGACTGCTTGGTGTCTCTAGCTACGTATTGCAGAATCTAAATTTATCATTAAAAGCCCTAACTTTTCATTAAAGAAAATCTAAGGATCAAAAGAGCAAAGCAAAGGGATGATAAATTCAATACGATCTTCTGTATAACATCAGACATTAATTTTGCTCTGCACCTCCTACAACCAGTGGGTTGACTGAAAATGCAGCTTCCAACGCAAATATTACAGCCACCATGTAATTGACAAAGATCAACTCTTATAAATGTACTGAGTTTCAACTTGTCCATCTGCGGTATTCAGCACAGGATTTCATCATGTTTAGAATAGGCAGTACACCTTGAATACAGCCATAAGGTTTCCTCATGTAAGATACATGCACATACACCAGTCATGCCCCTGGTTACACACACACAACACAAGCAGAAAGTAAAATGACAATGTCTGCCTGTGTCCACAGGATGTGAAAAGCTCCCACTTATTCAGTAAAATATCAGGACATATGACAGCATCAGTTTATTTGAAAGCTTTAACTGCTTAAGCATTAGCATCTAGCTTCCATGCTTATTCCTTAAAACTATTCTTCCCTTGATGACTGCTCCATTTTTCACGGGTCAAAGGCTCTAATTTAACCTAATAGAGAACAGAATAAAACCAATCTACTAATCTACAGAAGATGTAAGTGATAAAATTAATTCACTGTCCTATTTCAGAATACTGGAACACTTATTTTTAAAACCAACTGCACTGATTCAAAATCTCTAACTTACTGTGACATACAAACGTCAGTATCTACTCAGGCTTAGATTCTAGAGATTCTAGGGCTATGGACCGCACAAACACTGGCCAGAGTATTAAAACCTGTAGGCAAACACCAAGACAAGGAAGAATCAAGGAATGAGAGAAACTACAGCAGCCAGTCTGACGCTTATCAAAGTAAACTATTAGCCAAAGAATTGTCAACATTTTTTTTTTTAAGGTATTGAAGCAAAGTGTTTCAAGGCCAGAAATCAGGAAGTGGCTAAACGGAGCCTCATTTGGATGAGTTACTAGAAGAACTGCAGAGACTCTGCAAGGGAAGCGTTTGTGAAGTTCATAGTCTTGCTGGAGGATGTAGTAGGGGCTTTGCAATGACTATGTGACTTAAGGACTCTTTACACTACTGCTGAGGAAGCTGAGATGAGGCTTTACTAATTGTATGCATTAACTTCAGTCTTTGCAAGACTATTCCATTCAGAGCATTTGTTCTTGACAATCCCCTCCTCCCCTTTCATGGATAAAGATTTTTGTCAAAGGCTGAGTTTGTTCTGTGAGTCCGTAATAAAATGCTGGCTGTCTTGTATCATGTACAATAAAGATAGATACTTATACTGTGAAGCGTGAGAGAGTTTCCACCAGAGACAGGACCTCATCTTCCTCGACAGCAGAGAAAATGCTCAGTCCTTCACTTGCTGCTTCAGTATGTTCCATAACTGAATTCCCCTTCCTCCCACTTTACATTCCCTGCTCATTTTCTTTCTAAGCTGATCATGCTAATGATGTTTAAAGTCATAACACATTTTTCACCCTTGTCTGTTTGTGTGGGTTTGAAATTGGACAAAGAATTTCTCATACCTACTTTAAGAATATTTTATTTCCCTTATCTTAGTAGCATGCATTAGGAGCGTGATAAAGTAGTCTGTACTATCAGCACTTTCCTTAATATTTATATGAGATCATTTTGACTGGCAAGGCAGAAGCAGAACTTCCAGATGAGATCATTAAAAATAATGCTGTTGAATGCCAAGGAAATCTATTCTAAACAGGTCTCATTATCACACAGGCTATGGCGTATCATGAGCAAATCTAAACTATATACAGTGCCAGCTTTCCTTTCAATAACCTAGATACTGACTTGTCCCTTTGCTCATCCTTTCCTACCAAAGTGTTCTACTTTCCAATGAACTCCTACCTTATCCCAGAATTGTGCCCATCTCTGGCCTCAATTCATTATTCCTTTTAGTGAGTTTAGCAATCTGAAACGTGTTAGACTGACAGTCCTGGACAATCAGCCTAATACATCATTGTTTAAGTGCATAATAAATAAACAATCGTTACAGTCGGGTTTAGCCTTCGACTGTAAGATTAGATCAGAATATAGCCTCAGCTATATTCTGAGATGTTATCTTCTGGGATAGGTTCTTTACAGGCCTTCTGTTCAATCGAGTCTCAGAAACCCACAGAAACAATGTAAATACAGTAAAAGCAAAGTGTGAGTTTATAGTGTGAGTCTAGTTTGTGCACGTATTAAATATAAATTGAAATACAAGGCACTCACAAGACAAGAAATAAAAAACTGAATTCAGAGTCAACACAAAGTATGCAGGCCTCAGCACTCATGATTAGAATTCCATACCCTCATTTGTGTTCCAGCCCAGTACCGAGCCAAAAGGTGACTTCAATGAGGTATTACCTTAAGCACACACTACTATTGTGTTTGGCTGGATTAAGTTCTATTTGACGGCTGCACAGGTCCTTCACTCTCTTAAACCCAATGGAGATGAGCACCTGTCATTCTCACTGAGGTCAGTGATAACCACTTGCACACGCATGTGTAAAGTAGCACCACATCCAGCAGACATCACTTTGTGTGTCAGCACCACAGCTGAAGTATGACGTTATCTAGGATGATGGGGAAAACATATCATGAGAGAAAGTTTAATATTGTCAGGTACAGCAGGGAGCAGGACAGAGATTACAAACTCAGCCTTACCTTTGTCACTTCCCCAGTGCTTTTGACAATTCTTAAAATAGCAGTCTTTGGTGAAAAGTGTAAGTCTTCACCTCTACAGAAAGAAAAGCATTGATATTTTATTACTGGTGTGCTTTCCCACAAAAGGTGAAAGAATGTCATGGTAGATCTAAATATATTCTGCATGTAATATAATAGCTGTGCCACTGTACATTTTATAATTTAAAGAACGGTTTTCAGCAAAATTACACCTCAACTATTCCACTTTTCTTTGTAAGGAAAGAGCTGCAAACTCCGTGCCTGCCCTTACAAAAGTGTAACTGATAACAAATACAGCGTACAGAAAAGAATTTCTTGAAAACACTTTTAAAACACTTTAAAATATAAACACTATGAAAGTATGACCCTTTGTCTTATTTTGTAGTGGTATGATTGTGTCAGAGAAAATGAATTCCTTTCCAATTTATTTATTTACTAGTACCTTAGCAGATTTTAATTTCGTTGACACCAACAGATCTGCACTTAAAAATGATAAAAGCACATCCATTCTGCTTCTCACACTAGCTTATTCTAATGCATATGAGGGCAATTACTTCTTGACAACTCTCTGATGAGTAACTGTGCTCTTTGCTAAGCTTGTCACATTGATCACTGGCCAGCAATACAATTAATAAAGTATTGCTGTCCACATAGCACATTAATAACTAGCCTGAACTAGAGGTGGCAAGTCTGATAGATCCAGTGCATTTTAATCTTTCATACCCTGCCAGCTCAGAAGATTAAAGGAAATCTCCAAGACAATCTCCACATGCCAGCACTGGGTTCCATAACATCTCAGCCAGGGTTACAAACTTAAGACCTAATATTTCATTAACGCAACTCAGTTGGACATTTCAAGCTTCGTTTCCAAACACTGCACTGCCTTGTGGCCAAAACATTATTTATTTATTTCTCCTTCCTATTTATGCTTCTGAAAGGTAGAATTGATTAAAGTTGTCAGTTCAACCAGAATTCATTAGAAAATAATGGCCATAAATTCAGTGCACTCTGAAGCGTTGCTTAATAATTCCATAACATTTAGAATGGAAACAATCAATCTAGGAAAGGTCCCACCTCTTCAACACGGGAAAGGATGAATTAAAGCTTGGTCATGAACAGCAAGTCTGGAGCTTTCCCCCAACATAGTACACTAATTTTAATTGCTGTTTTTAGAGTTGTGCCAACAAAAAGGCTTTAAGCAGAATATTTTTTTTTATTTCTAGGATATATTATATGATCTTTTCTTTTAGTTGAGTCCTCGAAGACAGCAGGTTCATTTGATAGAAAAATATTTTAAAGAACCCCAAGAAGCTGTTCTCTCATCCTTGGAAATATCTCTGCTTCCGTTTTACATTACGAGAAAATTCCATTTACATCTCAGACCTTGGACCAACATCCACGATACCCACAACAGGATCTCACCTATTGTCTATCCTCAGCTTTGCCCAGCTTCCAGTCACCTGAGGCTGATCTTTCCTAGCAGCCACGAGGAAATACAGCATAGTAGAGATTCTCCACTAGGATCAAATAATCATCCTTCAGTTGTACTAGCTTTACTAAGCAGAAGCAATACAGGGGAGTCAAAACACGTAAGAAAAAAAGAATGTAGTGTCTCTCTTCTTTTACAGATACGAAAGGCAGGGAAAATGCTTGAAAGCACTTGACTAGTCCTAAACACTAGCTGTCAACCAAGAATAGTTAATTGGTGTGAATAAGTGCTGTAAGGATCCACATATCTGCCAGAGCCCACCAAGTGGAAGGGCACTGATTCACATGCATCCAGGTACAAAGTAACAGGTTGTCCCACAACTAAGATTATCTGCCTTCAAAAGGGCACTTCAAATTTTTTGCACTTCATTTCCAACTTTAGAGATTTTGTAACACCAATACCTGGCACAGAACTGTTCTTCTCCACACAGTTCTACAGACAAACAAAAAGATCTTAATAGCTTATCAGTCAGTAAAAGAATTACCAAAGGCCACAAAGAAATTTAAAATACCAGTGAGATTCAGAATATCTAATCAATCCACTCAGTTAAAATTACTCCTTAATTGTTTTGCTGATGTGTAAAAGTAAAACTTAATATGAGAACTTTGATTCCAAAGAAAACATGTACCCACCTAAAGATCACAAAAATAACAAACAGAAAACATTTACTATTGCAAGAAGATATGCCAAGTATTTGGAACTGTTTCATAGAAATTAGACAAACTGGTCATTGCCTCTGGAAAAATGAGGTTATCATATCATCCAAGGTGGACTGAGGATTGTTCCCAATATATTCACTCATTATTTCAAAGGTGCATTTTTCAAAGATAAACAAAATCAGTGCAAAGACAGAGAGAGGACGTAGAAGCACAAGGCAAACTCAGACCTCTAAGTGATTACTATAATCTAGAGATTACAATTCCATAATCAAAAGGATGAGTTTGTCCGAAAGACAGAAAAAGTATCAAGATGGGACAAAAATTAAGGGGGAGTGGGGAGTAAATAAGATATGTAAAGTGCTAGACTAGAATGCTCACAGCCTACCAAAAACACTCAGAGGAACTTGACAACAGTATATCAATACGCCGTCTACAACAACACTCTAAGCACTAGGTTAAAAGCTGTTCTGTGGAGGAAAATTACAGCAGCAAAGCAGGGGAAGGGAAGCTGAGTGAAAAGAGACAGTATGAATAATAAGTCACTGACACAAGTTACCAGCTGAAAACTCTTGTTTTACCTGCTTTCAAATCTGTGCCTGGCATGCTTCAGTTGGTCCCAGTGCCGACCCACCCGCTGCTGGCAGGGCACAGGTGTGACAGGAAGGCAGTATTCTCATGTGCACTGATCTGATTCTGCTCTTGCAAGCACTGGCAGTTTGAGACTTCAAGTAGATTAAGACACAGAGAGGACATGTAAGGAGGCATAATTAAACCCACTGTAGCATTTCACTAACGCAACCGTAACGCTTCCAGGAATTGAGGTTGCCTCCCTGTTTAGCACTGCGCTCTATGACGCAGGCCATGCATCGCTTAGATCGCTAAACCAATCCCAAGTGAGTTAGACCTGCATTGTCCTGCATTGCAGATATTCTCGTATTGCTCTCCGAATTATAAGTGGTCTGCCTGGAGGGCCAGCAGTCCCCTGTGAAGACAGGTGGAGGGGGCTATCTGACATGCTGCTGCATGAAACCATTCCAACTTTCTCTCAAATGTTTCAGAAGAGCACCAGGACTGTTCAGCACACCACCTCAGGCAAAGACCAGATCACCACTGAAGTCTCTTCTGTTCCAGCTGATAAGCACAGTCCCACTGAAATACCTCCTCCTCCTTAGGTTGTCAAGGTACAGAAAGCCTTAGGATAAAGCTTCCTAGGCAACCTAATGTGCTGCAGTCCTGTCTCAAGGTTATGGCTGATAGCAACCTGCCCAGCTGTAGAGAGAGATTTGCTGTCTATCAGACTATCTCACTGTGAGCTAAGCCCAGCTCACAGCCCAGGAACGTATTATACCTATAGGCAGTTTGCTCAAGACATTCTCAGCCTCCTAATAGCCCTTCAGTCTTCAACACCATGCTTCACACTGCCAGGAATGGAAGCTGCGCCACAGGGCTGTCTTGCTATGAGATTTTTAATTATGCTTTATTTTGTCTTTGGTTTCAAGGGCATGTTTAACACCCTTAGGCTAACACAATGGGATATCTTATTTGCCTATTTACATTACATTAGAATAAAAGTGACATAGCAGAAGCAATGTGGATTTTGGAAGCTTCTTCACATCATGTTTTAATAGAAAAGTTTAATAAGGGAATCCTGACTTTCAATAATGAAATGACAGTTTATCGAAGTGGCATAATGTACTGACAGTGGATTGAATCACAGTTTGCACTTAATTACAAAGGCGGTTTTCCTAAGATTACCAATGCAAATTAGTTGTCTCTTTCCTATATGCTTAAGCCTTGCAGGACCAAAAGACACTTGTATTGTAAAATTTGAACAGAAAGACAGCAGCATTCAGCCATAACACCAGTTAAAATCATCTGTTAGGAGTATGCCTAAAAGAATTTTCCTTATAACACACCACTTTCCCCGCTTAATGTACCAGTTCAGCTGCAGAGATCCATTCTACCATGAAATTTAGCATGCAGCAAACTCATTTGGGGAAAATAGTATGCATGTAAAATGTCACTAGGAAGGATATCATGGGAAACAACCTTATAATTGCCCACCAAGGATGGATAGATAGGAGCTGGCAGAAGGTACAACCAAACTGACATTTCTCTGAGATGGCAGAAGCCTCAGGAAAAAGGTATAGAAATACCTGGAATTTAATGCCTAGAGATTGTGCTATCAAGTGGTCTCAGCATAAGCAATATAAGGGTAGCAGGAACTGGTGAGAAAGCTTAATGATAAATGCTGGAGTTAAGAAAGGGGAGACTGTTGGTGGGAACCATTTATCCATCTGCCTGGGAGTTATGCCATCAAATGAGAAGTGGCAAAGACCCATATCCAGTTTTATATAGCCTGTTTTCCTTATTTGGACAATTTTTTTTTTCAAAAGAAGAGAAAAAAAATTTGACCTTAGGGAGCTAAGCACTAAAAGCAACATTTAAAAACTTTTCAAAGGAAGCAGTTAAAACATGCTCTTTCCAAACACATTTATTCTTTCAGTTTTCTGAAAGGTCTGTTGAAGGCAGCTGTCACAGCAGGAAAGTCTCAAAACGTTATCTAGCAGTGACCCTTTGGAAAGTCAGAGGAAGAATTTTTTTCAGGGAAGTCTTCAGAGTGAGAATAGGTAGGATGCAGTGATGACAAGGGAGACTGAACTAAATGGTGGTGGTCTACCTTTCATGAACGTATATGCTCTCTGCAAGCCCCAACAAAAATGGGTCCTATCAGCTCATAGGGAGTTTGTTGCACTGTCTCACTCAATTTTTTTTTTTTTTGTAAATACACAATTTTTAATCAATCAAATGTGCTCACAGAAATAAAAACAACACACTATTTCTGGGAAGGTATGGTCTTGGTAGGAGTTATATAGGCATTTTCCAGAATGCTTGGGATCAACTTTAGTTAAAGCAGGCAATGAAGGAATGGGAATATGTGTTTTGAGTTGATTTAGCTTTTCAGTTTAATCAGTTACCATTTGTTTCAAAATGGGAATACTTACAAAAACAGGATAATTGCATAGCAGAACCTTTGTCAAACATCGTCTCTCCACAGGAAAGTAATAGATCACAGTAACAGCAGTGATACCCACTGAGCCACTTGTCCTGTCAGTTCTGTGGTTTGAAACTGATGCCTGCGGCACCTCCAAGTCTGAGGTAGCTGAGACATTGTTAGGCATTCCAGTATAGCTGCTACAAAAGCATATTTTCACGGCCGCTGCCACATGCAAAGAACTGAGAGGCAGAAGGTACCTCCTCCTTGATTAGGACCTGCAGTCACTAAGGGCCATGTTCACAGAAAGTATTAAAATGCAGAATAAAGTACAGCATCCTCACTGCCATGGGACTTGGTTCCCCAATGGCTAGACCACTCAGTTTCATTAGGGCTTAACAAGGCCTAATATAAGGGGTGACTGACAGGACCAGAGACAATACCCAATAATATGAAGCTATCTGGATGCAGCTAGGATGACAGCAGCATGCGGAAGGAAAGCATATTTTTGAAATAACATAGAATAATAGAATGGTTAGAGGTGGAAGTGACCTTAAAAATCATCTAGTTCCAAGCCCCCTGACATGGGCAGGGACACCTCCCACTAGACCACGTTGCTCAAAGCCTCATCCAGCCTGGCCTGATCCAGAAATGGGGCAGCCACAACTTCTCTGGGCAGCCTGTTCCAGTGCCTCACCACCCTCACAGGAAAGAATTTCTTCTTAGTATCTAATCTAAATTTACCCTCTTCCAGTTTAAAACCGTTATTCCTTGTCCTATCGCTACACTCCCTGATAAAGAGTCCCTTCCCATCTTTCCTGTAGGCACCCTTTAGGTACTGGAAGGCTGCTATAAGGTCTCCCCGGGGCCTTCTCTTCTCCAGGATGAATATGCTTTTAATCAACAGCTGAAGAAAATTCACGCTAGCCTTCAAGGATTCATTCAAGTGATTTGTCGTGAGCAAAAGCCCTTGTAGGTGACAGGAAGTCTTCTGTCTGGAAGAATTCCTTTCTGGAGAGATCACTAGGAAAAACGTCTTCAGGAGACCGTTGCAACTCCTACCCTGGGGCACCCTGGTAATGGCCTGAACAGCCAGACATATGAGGTTAGCACCCAGAACATGAAAAGATGGGAGAAATACCCAGAGTCAGTGAGCTACCCCGTCAGGTAGATGCTGCCCGAATTCTTTACCTCAGTGTCTTGGCAAGAAGGAGGCTATGGGGCAATGTAAGTAACAGGTAACATTTCTGAAAGGAGGAGAGAACAGTAATTGCTCCCAGTGACTCAAAAGCAATAACATCAAGTGGGTATCTCACAGCCTGTACTATTCACTGAACCTTCTGTTAATGACTGAGGAAAGAAGAAACTAAACTAAGGTGACACAAACCCCACAGTTTACAGGTAAAAGGGGCATGTAGTGGTTCAGATAATGTGAGTCCGTGCTCTTTTTAGGTAAGAATTGGAATTGTCTATTCTGACTTCCAAATTTAGCTCAGCATCAGCTAGAAGCAGTAAAATAAATGCTCTAAATTTAGTGCAAATGACTCACTATAAATTGTGATAGGTTTGTTTACATATGCTGCTCACTGTTTTATAGAGTTGCACTGAAAGTTGCCCCTATACACACTAAGATGCCTCTCCAGGAAGTCTTGCTTAGTTAAAAAAAAGAAAAACCAAAACAAACCCCACAAATAATAGGCACCCTTGGTGCACAAACACTCTCCCTCCCCTCCCAAACAGTCCATACAGGAGTCTGGGAGACCCTGGCACACATCATTTCCAACATCACTACCGTGTCTTTATCCTGTCCCATAGAGTACTACGGCATTGCAGGGACCTTTTCAGTATATGAGGTATCTGATTAGCCTAAAATATTACAGCACTCCACTGCAATGAATCAGGCCAAGGCTGTGGCTCTGCTTTTTCCACTGCTTTGCTCATGCTGCCCTATCTTCTCACAGAATCATAGAATGGTTTGGGTTGGAAGGGACCTTAAAGATCAACTGGTTCCAACACCCCTGCCATGGGCACGGACACCTCCCAATAGACCAGGCTGCTCAAAGCCCCATCCAGCCTGGCCTTAAACACCTCCAGGGATGGGGCATACACAACCTCCCTGGGCAACCTCTTCCTGTGCCTCACCACCCTCACAGTAAAGAATTTCTTCCTAATATTTAACCTATGTCTACCCTCCTTCAGTTTAAAACCATTACCCCTCATCCTATCATTACACTCCCTGATAAAGAGTCCCTCACCATCTTTCCTGTAGACCCCCTTTAGGTACTGGAAAGCTGCAATAAGGTCTCCCCGGAGCCTTCTCTTCTCCAGGCTGAACAACCCCAACTCTCTCAGCCTGTCCTCATAGCACAGGTGCTCCAGCCCTCGCAGCATCTTCGTNGCACACAGTACTCCAGGTGGGGTCTCACCAGAGCAGAGTAGAGGGGTAGAATCACCTGCCTCAACCTGCTGGCCATACTCCTTTTGATGCAGCCCAGGATGCAGTTGGCTTTCTAGGCTGCAAGCACGCATTGCCGGCTCATGTTGAGCTTCTCGTCCACCAGCACTCCCAAGTCCTTCTCCTCAGGGCTGCTCTCAAGCCATTCTCCACCCAACCTGTATTTGTGCCTGGGATCGCCATGACCCCCATGCAGGACCTTGCACTTGGCCTGGTTGAACTTCATGAGGTTCACACAGGCCCATCTCTCGAGCCTGTCCAGGTCCCTCTGGATGGCGTCCCTTCCCTCCAGTGTGTCAACCGTGCCACACAGCTTGGTGTCATTGGGAAACTTGCTGAGGGTGCACTCAATCCCACTGTCCATGTCTCTGACAAAGATGTTAAACAGCCCTGGTCCCAGTACTGACTCGTGAGGAACGCCACTCGTCACTGGTTTCCACTTTGGCTTAGTAGCATTTGTTGTTGAAGGGCTGGACACTTCACCTACAAAGATGCATATGAAGGGGACTGTAAGGATGCTGATTACACCGCAAGACAATGTCCTTGAAAACTTAAGGGATCTTTGTTTTTCTTTAAGTGACAAACTAGGATTTAATTCCCAGGGTTCTTGCAAATCAGCGTCACTGACTCATACCTTAACCTAAAAATCTTGCCCTTTGACAAATTTTAGATATTTGCATTTTGTGAAGGACCATCTGCCAAGACAACAAAATTTAAGTAATTAAATATGAAGTTACAGATCTCTAATTTGAGAAAAAACTCATTAATATGAAATTAGTGAAACCAAAACAGAATGAGAGTGAAACAAGTCCGTGGCAAGTACTAGTGGCTGAGATCTAGCACTTCATTCTGCTGCACTATTAATCATTTAATTAATGACTGTTTAGTCTCTGGAATAGCTGGAATCACCTCTACCTGCCAGCGTGCCATGGTCCAGCACCCGCCAAACACTAATACCCAGCCCAGAGCCGCAGATTATTGCTGCTCAGTCCGCATATAGAGATGGCAAGGAAAGCATGTGTCATGGATGGAGCCTTTGCTCCTTATCCAAATGGAGCAAGTCCAATGCCCAGAATCCACTATCAGTTTAGAGGTTTTTCTATCACTATTTTTAACACTTGTTTCCTATAAATACATTCACAGGCACCATTTAAAAGTCATTTCTTTGTTAAAAAAATGGAACACAACAGCAGGAAGACATTATGCAGTAATGCACTAGGACAAACTATATGTAAAGGAAGCCTGCCAAAACTAGTTCTTCCTCCTTTTCTGTAAGGCAGCAGATTTTTTTTCTTAAGCTGTCTCACTTGAGGGCTTTCATGACTATATAGTAAAGAGACAAAAGTCTTTCCCCCCCCAACTCTTTCAGTCTGTCATCAGCTTCATTGCCGTGACACCAAACCTCCTTTTACGTGTCTTTGTGAATACACAACTGTGTCACACACTTAAGGTCTGAATGGCTAGGCACAGCATTCCAGCATTATTTCCATGGCTTCGAGCCCTGGTGCTATTTGTGAGGAACAGAGACCTGACTGCAGCACCGCAGAAGACATTTTCCCTCTTCTTTCCGAGGGCGGTAACCATCAGAATCTGCAAGTTTCACTTTGTTTCACTTCCATATGTAGCTTTCCTCTCCCATTTATCATTCACATAATAGAAGCATGTCCCTAAACTAAATACCTCAAGTCAGGTAAGGTAATACAATACAAATACAAGTTGTCTTTATCTTCTGAGGGCCACACAATGTGTAAAAAGTTTTTATAGCTCCAGATGCCTATATTATTGAATTTAAAATAAAAGCAGCATTATTTCTAGTTTCACTGGACAACTGACTTGATGTGATGTACCCTCACAGCAAAGACCATTTTTCAAAAAGAGCATTTTCACTGCAGTCTTAAAAAAGAAAAAACCCAAAACTACACCAATAAAAATCTGTTTTGAGACCCTGCAACATAAATTAAGTTAGCACAGCAGGACTTTCACTGTAATAATTTAACTTGTCAGTTCACATCATTGATTGACTTGAAGAATTCATGGGGCTTAACTGATCAATATTATAAATGGTTTGGATGGCTCTGCAGGAATAGCCCAGTCTTAATTTGAGGTCAGTTCTTACTCCTTTTAAGTCTCATTAGCAGGAGCCAACATAAATTCAGAGATGGGAGGACAAAAGCAGAAAGCTTTGTATCAACAGAATGGCCAGCATGACAAAGCAAAAGAATGCTGTATTCAGTTGAATTGTATGCATCTTACTGCAATCTCTTCCAGGTCTTTGGCAAGAAACAAAAAGTCATATGGAATCACTGGCAATAAGGAGGAAGAGTCCTATTTTCTAGGAATCCTATTTTCTTTAGTTTGAATTGATGATGAAAATCAATCACAGGTACACCAGATCAGATTCTCAGCTGGCACAAAAAGGCTTGATTCTAATGAATTCTGCAGAGACAGCCAATTTCCATCAACTAAGGTGTTGAAACAGCATACTTAAACAACTGTTGCCCTTCACCTTTCCTTTTCTCAAGCAATTCCCTGAATGCCTGTCCCACATCTCGTGACTTTGTACAACAAACTGCAGAGACACAAGCCAATTTTGCATTTGCATGAGATTACTAGAACCAGGAGCAGCACAGCAACATCAACTTTGGCCCAGAGCCACCAACAAGCCCTCTCTCTAAATCCAGCCATGCAGACTTGTTCCTGGAGTCACAGCCTTACACACTGAAAGGCACGGCAGCTTTAGGGAAGCCAGAGCTACACAGACTGTGTGAACTGGGGCCCACTGCCCTGTTACCAGCTTACAAGTTATCTTCAGAAGAGGGGCAGTTTTGCCAAAAGTCTGGAATAGTCCCTTTGAATACCAATTTATTTATCCAGTGTGCAAGAGACTGAAGAGTGCTGCTTTAGTCTTTCCTGTCTCCCTCCAAATGGCTACATTTAATCATTCCCAAAGGAAAGGAACTCCCCAGGCCAAAATGTCCAGCAGCTTACTGAATGACTGAGCAGAGTAGCAATATGTGAACTTCGCTACAATCACTGAGAAAATTGAAGCTGTCAAATAATTAGTGAATGTTCTTTTCCCTCAGCCTAAGATGTCAGAAACACCTCCAGCAGGAAAAACTCTTAGAGCTAGAACTCATGGCTTACTGCCTTCAACCCACACCATGCAATCATCTTAACATGGAGTCCAAGAAGGAAACTAACATACTAACTAATTGTGAATGCTGGCTTGCAGGAAAAACTTACTATGTAGCCAAATTTGCACCACAAGCACCCAGGAGTCAAGTTCAGGTAGAGTCATCAGTCTGCGGACAGATTCATCTGCAGCACAGTAAAAACAGAAGAAACATGCAAAGCACTTTATTTGAAGAGACAGTTGTTGGAGACCAAGACTGTAGGCTGAGCAGCTGTAAAACAAGAATTGAACTTCATAAATTCAAAGACCAAAAACATTGTTAGTTCCAGAGGGAGGCAGATAAAAGCAATAGTGCATGGTAGTGGGCAACATGTTAGAAAACTGAATGCATTCAACAATCCTCCCATTTTCCTCATTTACTTGCTCTGTTGATTTATGCCAGATAAAAGATCTGCCTCACAGCTGAGACACGCAGCTCCTCAAGAGAAGCTGTCCCGATTAAAAGACAATTGAACAGGATAGAAAGAATGACTTCCATGGACTGTTATTCAGGTGCATAGGCAATATTAACTGATGGTTACAAACGTGTCTGAGCTTCAAAGGAAGAGANCAGTCTGTGATGGAGTTCTCCCTGACTTGTTCGCGGTGGTGTCTTCCCTAATATCCCCCCTTTCTCGGGCTATTTTTATACTATTTTTTACTTTCAAGGTGGAGTTTGAGTGACTTTAGTCATACATACCTTTATTATGATTGGTGTAAAATTCTCTCGCTTCAATTTAAAGGTATAGTTTACGAAAAATTCAGGGCGCAGACTCAAGGAGGAGTGGTCGCACCTTGGAGGCGGGTAGCCTTTGGGATGGAGGTGTGTTTTGGTATTATAATGACATTATAATGAGCAAAGTTCACACAAAGGACGGCATTTCATCAATATTTGACAGAATCTGGGCTCGGGGTAGCGAGTAGGCCGCTTAATCTGTTCCTAGTACCATCTTGTTCCCATATCTGCTATACGTCACAGGGCAAGGCCACGAAAGTTTACATTCCGTTCCATCCCCCGTGTAGCTTCGTACCGGGAATCGCAGGTGTTGAATTCATGCCAGCTGCAGCTGTTCTCTACCTCAGGAGCCTCTTGATTTTACACTTTTCCTTAATGTGTGAACAATGCTGTACTTTTATATTTTTTCGCCAATTTAGTAATTATTCCACACAGGGCATCAGCTGCAGCTACTCAAACCCAAGAGAATTTTGTAAGCATCATTGCATCTAGGCTCCTGATTTTCCAGTGCCCAAGACTGAGTTGAAATTTTAACAGGAAGGCTACAGAAACGTTAAAAAAAATATATTTTAACTCTGGTAATTCCATATGTAACAGAAGCACATTCAAGATATGCTTCAAGGTCCCTGCTTCCAGTTTCAACTATGATGGACTGTTTACTCTGTTTCATCTGTTGCAGACCAACTGTCAGCTACAGAAAAGATTGCTGAAGCCAGTTCTGAAATATCACTTTGCCCAGCTAAATCAAACATCATTTGTTTTCTGAAGTAAGGCTGATGAAATCATTTTGATGATCAGAGTGACTAGTGCTGTAAATGAGCATAGTTTCAGTCCTTGACATTACAAATGTGGCTTCATCCCACAGCAGTATTCACAGCTCAAAGAGCATGTGGTTTTTCAACTACTCAAGGACAAAAAACCAAAGTGTACATCTTACAGGTGGTTGCAGAAAGAACATACTGAGAAAGCCAGACCTTCACAACATTCAGATTGGTACCGTTTTCATTCAGGTAAAAAACAATGCTTAGATAATTAACTTTGGACCATCCCTACATTCATATACTTAGAGATGCCTGTTCCTATTTTAAACTACTTTCCTTATCAACACTGTCCTGGTTTGAGGTAAAACAGAATCAGTTTTCTGTTTTGTAATTCTACTTTTTAGCTGGGCCTCTTCTAACTGACTAAAGTCTGAAATTAACAGCATATTGTTCAGAAACTGTTCACTCTCAGAGTGATAAGACCTGATTATACCAAGGAATGATACGCACAAAGGCTGCTGCTTATACTTATTGCTGTAACAACCAAGGTCAGCTAACTTTGTTATTTGCCCCATTAGAGGGT
>VYZM01008319.1:36504-56517 GCA_013398915.1 Dromas ardeola | reverse complement strand
TGTGTGTCAGCGTGTCCAGGAGCATCTTGTTCATCCAGATAGGCCTCCCAGCATTCTTTCCTGCCTTCCTCTTTGTCGGTATACATTGCTCCTGGACATGGAGAAGGTGATCCTTGAATACTGACCAGCTGTCCCGGGCCCCCCTTCCCTCTAGGGCTTTGTCCCATGGTACTTTGGCCAGCAGATCCCTGAAGCGATCAAAGTCTGAAATGTTCATGAGTCTTTCATTCGCTTGGGCTGTTAACAGACCTGTTTGTTTATAAATGAGGATTCAGTCCCACTTATGCTTCTATGAACACCCAAATGCAAATAAATGCATCTCTGTTCAGCGTTTGATCTCCATTTCATGAAAAAGGATGGTTACCAAACCATTGGTCAAGAGGATGTTGTCTTGCACTCCTCCTCCTCAGCAAATCACACAGGGTCCTTAGCACTAAGAGATGCACACACCAACTGAAGAAATTAAAGCATTAAGTGAAAGCATTTAGGTAATCCAAATACAGACAGGATTGCTATGGTAATTAAGAGGAGGAAATAGTCAATTATCAACTGAGAAGTTATATTGCCAACATAAAAGAACCCCTGAATTGAACTAGGCAGCCAAACTTATTTTCATAAATTAAAGGCAGACTCTGTATTTGAAAGCTTAAAAGCCTTTTAAAAAAGTATATTACAGAAGAATTTCCAAGGAATCATCCTGACACAGTTTGAGGTTGCAGATTGCCTCCCCCCTACCCAGGTACGTGACATGGGTGTGCACACGCTCACCCATTTTCTTCCCCAGTTTACATTCAACTTGACCTGAACGGAGGAAGAAAACCTCCAAGGGAGCAGAACGCTTGTCAGGACCAGCAGCTACGGCCACACACATGGACACAGGCAGGAGAAGGCGCTCGCCACCAGCCTTTTGGCAAGACGAGATCTCACACCTGGCATGTTTCTTATACCAGGGCTGACAAGTGACGGTGCCCACTCATCACTAATCCCCACCCTGTTCCAGAGAAGGAGGAATTTTTAGGCCAAACACGCTTATTCCAAAGGAAAGGAGGCTGCAAAAACAAAAGGTGTTGAGCTGGTCTCCAGGTACCGTGGAGTTTTTGTGCTGCCTGTGAACACCGACTGTAACTACAAGACTGTACAAGCACTGATGTAGTTAAGACCACAGCTTAATTTAAAAAAAAAAAAAAAAAATCTATTTCCAGATGCACAGCATGCTCACCGAACACTGCAGTGCTGTGTAGCAGCTGTTCTTTAAGTGGCCGCCTTCTAAAGAGAACATGATGTTCTCTTCCGCATGAGCTCAGAGAAACCAGGATTTTTGCCCCTGCTAAAACCACATGCATGTAGACCCCTTCCAGGCTACAACTTTTATGTATCCTGAAATGACTTCCCAGGGCGTTCTTTGAAAGCCCTTTGGTTAACATGACTGGCTCAGCCAAGAATGGACGTTTCTGAATCTCGCTCATAGATTGTTACTAAAATCTGTACCAGCTCATTTTTCCAGCCTCTAGGAATTCTGCATGCAAATTAATTTATTTTTTTCTTTAAGGATTTTGCCCCAGGATCATTATTAAAAACTACTTCCAGACTTGGGAAGAATCTCGCATATAATGCCTTTCCAAAAATACCAATATTAGATTATCACTGTGCCCAGTGAGTAAAAACTGATAACCCTAACAAAATATTTACAAAACCGTGCTTATGAGTATTACAGAAACTTTACAATGAAAAAATCTGAAATCTGATCAACACAACTTCATCTAAAGTCAACTCTAAATCACACTGTTTATTCTTACCAACTCTCACAATTTTCGTGTGAATCTTGGAATATTTACTCAAGCTCTGGCTCAGAATCGTACTGCTGTGCACATCTCCCCTTTCACTCGTTTGACAGAACAAGGATACAGTAAATGAAATGTGTCCTACATGCGTAGGACTGGAAATTGTCCCGGTTGTGCCGTAAATAGTATTACCTTGTGATCGAGTAAAGACTTTTAAAAATGTGTTGACAGTATTTACCAAGTTCAACACAACTTGTTTCAGTAGGAATGAACGGTAGCTGGTATGACTGTTGTAAGAAAGAGAGGTGAAAGGTAAAAAACCTTTTTCTGTTTTACATGTCATCTGTAGTGGTGGCGATGTGACAGCTACTTGAGCCACATCACAGTCAGAAGGGAACAATCATTTAGGAAGAAGTTCTTTCCACTGAGGGTGGTGAGACACTGGCCCAGGTTGCCCAGAGAGGTGGTGGAGGCCCCATCCCTGGAGACATTCAAGGCCAGGCTGGATGAGGCTCTGAGCAACCTGATCTAGTTGACGATGTCCCTGCTCACTGCAGGGGGGTTGGACTAGATGGCCTTTAGAGGTCCCTTCCAACCCAACACCTTCTATGATTCCATGATTCTATGACTTCCAGGAGCATCTTGACCGGAGACCTTCCATCCGATTAATTCCCTGCCTGCACCTACGGCCAAGCAGATGCAGTGAGGAATCAGCCTGACCTGCCCTTCCCAACACAACATTGAATTCCTGCCGCGCGTAGAGCAGTGGGGGTCTCATGTGGCCTTGAGCAAGAGGACAGTTCCCTTTTCCTGAGGGTTGCATGCCATCAGCACTTGAGGCTCCCACAGAGGGTAGCAGTGGCAAGCAAGGGACAGGTAGTGCTGTCCGTGTCCCGCTACACCTCCTGCAAACAAGGCATCACTACAGAAAAGTAAGAGTTTAGTTTACTTAAAACCACCGTGTTTACAGACTCAGCTGCCACTCAAAGCAAATGACGCAAGTTCAGTTCTTACGGCAATCAGCGGTATAGTTAACCTGATGGTAATCAGAATCGCAGTCATCATGGTTCATTAGTTCATTTTTTTAAGTAATATTTTAATGATTGTGCCATTGAAACTTGTAGTTATTTCTGTACCTGGCTCAGCTCATTAACTTGGGGGAAGAACCTCAAGTCCCATTTCCCACCTGCAAGACGGGACAGTGTTGCTCACCCGCCTTTGCCCGGTGCGCGGGGTGCCCAGAACACGGCCAGAGCCAGAGCCTGCAAAGCTCTGGCACCTCCCGTGGGGAACAATGGGACTCGCTGGCTGCCGGCAGCTCCTGAAACGCTGGCACAGACACATTTGGGATTCTTGCATCACTCTTTTCAAATTGGGAACTTCAAAGCCACTTACATGACACAGGCTTTGTGTTCCCTCCCAAAAAATACGTATTTTCACGGAGCAAACACACTTTAGCTCTCATATGAGCACAAACCTGGTGTGAACAAGCCGAAGGCACCTTTCCTCCAGAGGTGCCCAGGCAAGGGGACCCCCAAGACAAGGGGGTTACATACTGACCCGTGCCTTCCCCCCTGTGCCAAGGGCAGCTGCTGAGCAGGAGTGCTCAGGCCACGAGCATCCCCCATCACACGCGTTTCTCCAGCGCAGGCATGGCCTGGATCCTCTGCCTCCCTACGGGGCTTTCAAGACCCTTCACAGGAGCAAAATTTTAGCTCCCTACAACAGCAAATTTAATTTCAGTTCATCCCTGCCACACATCTTATGCAGATAATCTCAGCCAACCTTTATCACTTCTTACAAAATATTATATAAATAAAATATGAAATATTATATAAATAAATGTATATAAAAAGAAATAAAATATACTAGTAAAAATAAAATAAACTGAAAGGGAATTCTTTTTTCACTATTTAACCTTGTCAGCAAAGTGGAAGATGTATTATGTAGGCAGCTAAATATGGCACCATGTCTCAAGCCTGAGACACCACCATTCCTCTTGCTGAAAGCAGTATTATTTAACACATATGCTAAAAACAAAGGTGGGATATTTTGTTTTAGTAAGCATTGGCTAGTTGTTTCTGTCCACACCTGCGGACAGAAAACACTCTAATGAAGACATACAAATAAATGAGTTAAACATTCACCTCCCCCATTTTTCCCCCAGTAATCTACTTTTAGATGTCAGTGCAACACATAGGTGAGTTTCAAAATTAGTACTTTTTTTCTAATCCTGAAAGACCTGACTCACTGTCAGCGAGTTAGTGACATGACACTTATTTTCACAAATTTTCCTGGTATTAACAAGAGATTAACATCAGAAACTCAATGCTGAGAAAAACAGAAATAGTATTGACGGCTTAATTCTTTATGGTTTGTGATTTGCTTCAATAAATTTAGGATTATTTTTTAAAAGTGATAAGTGAACTACAGACAGGTTCATGAAAAATAAACCTTACCGTACTAACTGAAAGGACTAACTTTTATTCTTAATAAAACTGCAAAATTCAGGTAAAATGCACAACAACCTCATGGAAAATCTTGCAGTTAATATTTATTTAGACTCCTTTGGAAAGATGCTGTTGTTTGGCTCCATCTTTCTTATGCAACTGGTAAATATGTTAAAAAATTGCGCAGATTATCCTTATTCAAAAGTTTTGGCAGAAGTCCACAGAAACAGAGAAACCCCGCGTAACCTCAAGCTTATGAATGAAAAATAAAGGAAGTCTGAGAAAAATGTAAACTAAATGTACTGCAGAAGAATACTGCTAAATAACTGGCTAACCAGGAACACCCCAGTGTGTAAAGGCGTCCAGGGGTTTACACAGAAGACGGGATGACGATGCTTCGTGGGAACAGGGGCTCTGGGCTGCACGTGTGCAGGCGCTCCAGAAGCAGATCTCAGCGGTCTCTTCACAGAATCATAGAATCATAGGGTCGGAAGGGACCTCTGGAGATCATCTAGTCCAACCCCCCTGCCAGAGCAGGGTCACCTTAGAGCAGGTTGCACAGGAACGCGTCCAGGCAGGTTTGAATGTCTCCAGAGAAGGAGACTCCACCACCTCTCTGGGCAGCCTGTGCCAGGGCTCTGCCACCCTCAAAGCAAAGAAGTTCCTCCTCATGTTGAGATGGAACTTCCTACACTCAAGTTTGTGCCCATTACCTCTTGTCCTGTTGCCAGGCACCATTGAAAAGAGTCTGGCCCCATCCTCCTGACACCCACCCTTTAAGTATTTGTAAGCATTAATAAGGTCACCCCTCAGCCGTCTCTTTTCCAGACTAAACAGACCCAATTCCCTCAGCCTTTCCTCATAAGAGAGGTGTTCCAGTCCCCAGTTCATCTTGGTAGCCCTATGCTGCACCCTCTCCAGCAGTTCCCTGTCCTTCTTGAGCTGGGGAGCCCAGAACTGGACACAGTACTCCAGGTGTGGCCTCACCAAGGCAGAGCAGAGGGGGAGGATGACCTCCCTCCACCTGCTGGCCACACTCTTCTTGATGCACCCCAGGATGCCATTGGCCTTCTTGGCCACAAGGGCACATTGCTGGCTCATGGTCATCCTGTTGTCCACCAGGACTCCCAGGTCTCTTTCCACCGAGCTGCTCTCCAGCAGGTCAGCCCCCAACCTGTCCTGGTGCAGGGGGTTATTCCTCCCCAGGTGCAGCACCCTACACAGAGAAACATAAGGTTTCTCTCCGCCCAACTCTCCAGCCTGTCCAGGTCTCTCTGTATGGCGGCACAGCCTTCTTGTGTGTCAGCCACCAGCTTTGTGTCATCAGCAAACTTGCTGAGGGTGCTCTCTATCCCCTCATCCAAGTCGTTGATGAATATATTGAAGAGGACTGGGCCCAGGACTGACCCCTGGGGAACACCACTCGTCACTGATCTCCAACCAGACTCTGTGCCCCTAACCACGACCCTCTGAGCTCTGTCTTTCAACCAGTTTTCTATCCACCTTACTGTCCATTCGTCTAACCCACTCTTGGAGTTAACTCTCCCACGTGGTAATGCATCTTCTGAAATCTTGGCATCTTACCAGGAAAATCCCGCTGCCTAACGTACTTGAACCAACATGATCAGGAGCAGGGAACCCTGGACCACAGGATTAGGTAGGAGACGAGGTGGAGGGAGCATTCGAGCACAGTCAAAGCAGTGGGAGATCCCATCTGAAAGGTGCAAGCCTTGAGAGTAGAAGAATCTACACACAATACCAAGGACTACACCAACAGGCAGGAAAGGCAGCAGCGAAATTAAGCAAGAGCAAAAGGTACGCTGAGTATCTGGGAAAAAAAATAATCCTAAACAGTGAGAATCAATGCAAGGAATTATTCCTCAGGGAAACAGTGGAAGCGCTTTTGCGTGGGTATTTTATGAGAGACTGGGCATCCCACCAACAAATGTACTGCAGGAAAGAATCAGACAATGGCAAGGAAATGGATTAAACGTGTTAGCAAGACAATTTCCAGATCCGATTTCTGTGAAGAGAAGACCATGACCTCACCACTGGATCTGTGGTGTTACCATGAAGTACTGCCCCATAAAAGCCCCAAGTCCCTCACTAGCATGGGTATGGTCTTATAACAGACCACACCAAAGACTGAAAGGGATCTGGGAGTGTCTCTTCATTGTTATTTTATTTTTGTATTAACGATGGGTCAATTTACGTCCACAGATTTTGTAAGGCAGAATTCACCAGGGATACTGAGGAGGAGAAAACTGAGACACAGAATAAAGCTTTTGGGGAAAACAAGAGATCTGAACTTGATTAAAAGAAAAAAACGCCAGAGGAACAGAATATTTGAAGACACATATGGGGGAGAAGCGACTCTTTTCCAAGACAGATGGCAGCAATGGAAACATTGAAAATGGCTGGTTGGCCAAACGGCTTTTCTGGATTTGCCGCATCCTTTCCAGTTCACTCCAGTTCACTGAAGTGCAGCAGAAGTGCCAGCAGCTTTTCCGTGTGGAGGGTTCCCACAACTGTAAAAAGCACAGAAACGATTTCGGCACCTATCAGAAACTGATCAGGTCTCTGTGCACCCACCACTTGCCTTCCAAATCAGAGCAGCTGTTTCAGATGCAGCTGTGGGAAAAACCAAAAGCCAGAGCTTGCCTTTCACTGGTTGACTAATCGGGGTTGGCCACAACATCCAAATAAACAGGAGCTTAGCAAACGGATAACCTGTTTCATCGGTCACACAGAAAACGACAGAGACGATGAAGTTGGCCGTCAGGGCAGAGGACTATCACATCAAAAGAAGGACTCAAATATACAAATAATCTCCGCAGGGAAGTGGTGGATTCCCCGACACTGGACACTTCTAAGATTCAGCTGGACGGGGTGCTGGGCCATCTCGTCTAGAGCGCGCCTTTGCACCAAGAAAGGTTGGACCAGATGATCCCTGAGGTCCCTTCCAACCTGGGACTCTACAATTCTATGAAACCTCACCTCATGACTCCAAGCTGCTGCCAGCATTCTAGGATAGCTTACACTGGTACTGGATTTAACAAGGCCCTCCCTCTTCTTCAGACCAAGGGTTCACATAAGCCTGCAATATCACTGTACTGAATATTTAACACTTTGGTTAGTGAGACCATCTTCTCGCCTAGAGATAATGCTTAGGACTCTCTTTGATCTGTGTTACGTCATGTCTTTATTTTTTTGTATTTTTATCTATTTTTTTAATGCTCCCAAAAGTTACCTATCCTTTCCGTTAGCTCCTGGCTGGGTTACTGCAGAGATGAACCTTGAAGACACTTCACAGGACAGAAGCGCATTTGCTGCCTTCCAAACACTGGAGCACAATCGGACTGAAGGATCATTGAGCCAATGTCCTGTCTCCAAAGGTGGACGATGGCAGATGCCGAGGGAATATCATTAAAATGGAGCAGGTGTGAAGTGACACAGCCCTGACACTCTTCTAGCTTCTAGAAATCCACTGCACAGGGGATCCAAGACAGAGATGGCGGTTGTGCTTCTACAAGGTTTTGATGGAATTTTTTTCCACTAGTTTGTTCAGCTGCTTCTTGAATTCACAAAAGCTTTAGCACTCATACCACCCTGCAACAAAGCTTTCCATAACTCATCTTTGTGTTTGATCTAAACCTTTCCACTGTTATTTCGAAGGTCCACGACTCTGGTATTAGAAGAGATTGTTCACAGTTTCTCCCTACTCCTGTTCTTTATTTCACTAATAACTATATAAAGTATGCAGCAGATGGGATCCTCAGTATCAAAACCCAACACCATCCCACTGAATTGTCACAATAGCTGAAACGCAGATGAGAACAAACTAAAAAAACGCAGAATTAAATGTTGAGAATGGAGAGACTTCTAAATTTCATCCATTTCTCAGAGGAACAAAGTTTTGATCAGCAGTTATTTCAGGAATGCCGAAAGATTACATTTTATGAATATAAGGCTTCTGGAAAGTTTCCTTTATTTTCTTTTGGCCATTACATCAGCTGAAAAAATATAGCCATTTATTTTGTTCTTATGCTTCCAGAAATATAATTGGGCACAATTAATCCATGTCTGTGATTAAACAGAAAATTGAACATGAATCGGTCTCAAAAGCACTAGAAAAGCACAGGCATTTCCAGTATCCCGGCCCGTGGCTCACTACATTTATCAGTACTTCCAAGGAACTCGGAGAGATGAGTGCCGAGTTCTGCTGGAGGCTGCAGGAGATTTCAGACCTCGCTCTCCTTTACATTAATTTCAGCAGCAGTTAGTAAGATAACGGGATAAATTCTGTTATCAGTAAGACAGTAGACTCATCAGGCATTTATTGTAACATCTACCAATAAACCTGTCTAGGTCACCTGCTCAGATGCAGAAAAGAGTAAGGCTTCAGTTAAACAAACCTGCCGAGCCTCTGTATTCCTTTTTATCATGATTTTTAACCTATCGCCCAAAATGATGGAAAAGGAGTCCTCGGCCTTGAGTATGGAGAAACATAATGGTGTATATTCCTCTCAATTTAATGCTGCTGTTTCCAAAGGAGGTAATAAATACCAAATGAATAGAAGAGCTGTGAGTATGCCACCAGCATGGATTGTCATTTAAATCCTTTCCAGTTATAAGAACAATGAGAGCATGTGCCTGGAAAGGACTTCGGGGATATCCTTTCCACCTCCCCCAGCCATGCGGCCGCGGGCTGTCAGGGAGCTGGGCGGCCCATGCCGTGAGCAGGTTGGCTTCCAACGCGCCTGCAGTGAGCAGAGCGAAGCTGCGGAACCTCCGCGTGCCACACGCATCCACGCCGGGGAGCCAGGCACCGACATTCCCAAGCCTGTGTGCACAGGAAATTACAGGCAGGCCTCACTCCAAGAATGTACTTAATCTTCAGCAACACGGAGTTAAGCAAGGAGGATTCTGGTCTCCATTTTAGCAGACTGGGAACACTGGACTGTATTAAACAGACACGGTGGCTTTCAAGTACTGCCTGTACAACTGGCACCGAGCGAAAAAGGAAAGTCAAACACTTTATACCATTTCCATGCCCCACTGTATCTAATATGCTCCTTAAGGTCCCAGCAAACCACCTCATATCAATCTGCAAAATTTACTTTTAAAGTTTGAAGTTAAGAAGTACTTGAGATCAAGCATAAGCTTAGGGGCACTATTAGGTCAGGTTCAAATCTAGATGATACTCTGCATTAAAAAGTAAAGAGTTCACTAAAACACCACATTTTCTTTTCCTTTTTCTCTGTTCAATAGAAGTGGATATTTGAAAAGGGCACCTTATTTCTATCCTGCATTTACTCCACATCACAATCGTTAAATTAAGTAATGGAATGATTTTGGAGATTGGTGCTGCTGCCCCGTTATAGCTGGATGCATCTCAGGAGGGCAGAACGTGCTGGGGAGGACTTAGGAAGACATGCAACAATTTTCCTATCCTTCAGAGACCAAGGAAAGAGGAACTCTATACCACTTTCATTTTTTTATTCTTCATATTTGTTCGCATTTTTAAATATTTATGAATTCTGTATAATCCCAGACTGCATTTTACCAATGCTTATGAATGACACAAACATTTCCTGGTAACATGAAGAATCAGGAGGGGCTAATAGGAAATGGGAGATATCCATCTTCCATAAGAATGAAATGTAGTTTCCTTCTACATATGGTTCGGTGCCATTGGCTACCTGCCAGCTTCCGTTTGGCAATAAGAGGATCCGTAAGTATAAATTAAGCTTTATAAGCACCAGTGTACACCTTCTTATTCCGTTACCTTTGGCAAAGATGGGTGCCAACTGCTCAAGAAAACACATTTCAGATCTCAGCTTCACTAGCACAGAGACCTTCAGCCATTATTTTCACAAGACGGGAACATTCAGTTCTTGAAAGTCACGCTGACACATTCACTGGTGACCAGGGAAGGATGCATCCTTCAGCTTAAAAAACACGCTGGGCTTATTTAAACTGATCCCGTATATGTATTTACTGAGCAGTTTCAGCAAAATTTTGGCTAAAAGATAATGCATGCTGCTTAGTCAGCTGAAACAGATTGTAATCCCCACATTTTTAGCCTCCTGTTGTACTCCACAGTCTTCCACCCCTTCCTCGGGGCAGCAAAGTCACCAGGGATCCAGTCTAGCTCCTGCTGTACAGGACTGTACAACTGCATCCCGGTGGGGTTTGGTGTGAGCACAGATGGGAGACGGCAGAAGGAAAAAGAGCGTATTGTGCTTTGCAGACCGTTCTGCCTGGGGGGGTCTGGCAAATAGCGTTATACGTACAGCAGACAGAGTTTGGCTTGTCCACAGTTAAACCTCAACAGCTCATTGACAAGTGCTGTAACAACCATATAGGAAATGGAAAACAATGTAAAAACAAACAAGAAAAGGGTAAAGCGCTCTCAGGAATTTTGCTCCTGAAATGAATTTCACATTAATTACTCAATAGCAACATTTGAACGGACGTATTTGGTTTTAGCCAGGCAGCTATTTTGGCAGGGTATGTCACCTTGTTTTCTCCTCTCTTTCTCTCATATTTCTATGAAATACTCGCTGCAGGTTCTGTGTCAGCTCATTTAGGACATCTGTGTCTCCTAGGGCTAGTCCTATTGTCAAGAGACACACACTTGTAGGAGATTATTCATTTTAGGATAATCTGACTCATGCCCTAGGAACTTTTCTCTGCTGACTGTACAAATCCCGGGCTTACAGGCTCTGCAGGGTGCAGAGCAGCAGCAGATGTCCACATTCAATCCCTCTCAGAGATACAGAGGTTGGGAGTCTTCTTATCTCGCGCCAGCCAAAAATACAGTGTCTGGTCTCACTGCAGACCACAGGAAGAGAAGCAGGCTTCAGAGCACCCCTGAGCTCACCGGAGCAGCCCATAAACACTGCGGTTCTCCTGGACTGGAACACCCAGAGATAGGCGTCATTTAAAATAGGACCCAAAAGAGACTTAAAAAAAAACCAAATGCACCACGCAAACTGAAAAAGGCTAATACAGAAAAATGTGAATGTAGTCTAGGCACACAACTACTTGATTCCAAGCTATTTTCAATCCTAGAAAAGTCATAAATCTTTATAAACCGGACTTACAGAACCCCAACGGTAGGACTGTAACGTACTTCTGATTTGAAATTGCTTGTAATTTGACAAAATTTTATCTAGGCGGATGTTTCCTTGATGGAAATTGCAGAGTGAATTACTTGAGAAAATTCCTTCCTAAGCATTTCCTCCATTTCTGAAACATGTACGTTTTCCATACCCGGATGTGGTTATGCCATTCTCATTAAAATCTCTGCAAATGAGGCCAACTTGAGAGCCACAAAAAAAACGTCATTTGCAAATGCTCAGTAAAGAACGGCTAGAAGGTCAAACTTAAATTTCTTCAAGAGTCCTAAACGTAGAGTGCTGCAAGCCCAAGGAGCTTCCCTTCCAACGGCAATTCTGGAAAACTGTAAATAAGGCTCTGAAAAAGCACCAGAATGGGGGGGAAAGAGAGGCAGGCGGTAACAGTGTCGCAAGCTGGCAAGGACCCTGAGTTAGTGGGGATTGCTGAATTGCTTATCACTCACAGCTTCTACTTGAGTCAAAAACCCCAAATTTGAAAAGCAAGAGATAATTATTACATATGCAAAATACACCCAACTAGGAGTGGCTGTCAGCATACGGGAAGACAGGACTAAAAAGCAAACTGCTCTTGACAAATCAAAGTCTGGAGGAAAACTATAAAGAAAATAGTTCAATAGGGATTCTAAATTAGTATCAGAAATCCCTATTAGACACACTACTGGACAAAGAGGTCATGGGAGACACTTTCACAGGGATACTGTAATTCTGCAAGAATTATGCCTTTCAAAAATAATCCTAAAATGGTAAAGGAAGTCTGTATGCAAAGACTGTAGTCTTTTACATACCTTTTAAAAGAAGTTAAAAAGCAAACAGCAGTAGACCATGTTGTATAAAAGAGGAAACCATCGCTCTCATCATCATTTCCAGTCTTAAAATCCTTATATCTGGTAAAGGCCAAAACTCTTCAAGTTCACCAGAAGCACTAATTTCTTCCAAGGTGCTTTCTAAGAGTAGTTTTCAATTTCTGCTATTTTCTTGGAGGTCTAGCTAAGAGATATGGGTTATGCGTTAAACACTGATGTGTTAGACACTGTAGACAAGATAGAAGGATTTCTGTGCTAGTATTTCTAAAAGATTTGTACCTTTGAGCAAAGAGAAGCCTGAGAAGTTACAGAAGTGGGAGGAAATCACAAAAAAAAACCCCAAGAAAAACCCTGGAATCTCTTTTGCAGCCACAGCTATTGCTGTCAGAAGATACTATTGAAAAGGAGATTTCCTTCATCCAAGTTGTGCAGCATTGCCAAAATGCCTAACTGCAGGATCGGATACTGACCATGGAACAGTGTTTGGAGGTCGTTTCTGTCCACAGCAGGCCCCCAGGACATAGTTGCACTCAGCATTTTCATACAGACTGAACACAGGCCGGGGCAGTGAAACTACCCCCTTGCTCCTCTGCTGCCCTGCTCTCTCTGGTTATTGACTCACAGGTTCTCAGTTTCCAGCTGAAGGTCAACCCCAGCCCAGGGATGGCAAATCACACATTATCCCACTCCCTCCTTCTGTCGCACAAAGCAGTACCTGCACCAGCAAATCTGCAGAACCTGGCACAGCAGCGTCTTTGGCAAATGTTCTCATCCCATTACTAATAAACTGTGCTTTTAGTAGTAGTTCCTTTGAGGACACCCTTCCAAGGCACCCAGATTCCCTTACTCCTAAGTATAGCTGGTTCTATTGAGCACTCTGTGCAGCTTCCCTCAAATGAAGTCACAAAAAAGAGAAGCTCCAAAACCAACTTGAATTCTTATCCAAGTTCTCATTTTGACGATTGCCTTGTGGTTTCACCTCTTTGAATTCAGCCTCGACAAAGTCGCATGTGCTCTTGGCACACCATCACAGGGTCACCGTGCATCACCAAAACTCATGATACACTTCTGGAGCATCCCCATGCCCCAAGGTTACAAAGCCTTGCCTCCATCCTGCCTTCTGTACTTTTCACAGCCACATGAAGGAGATGTTGACCAGTTTTAGCCAGGAACGATCAACAGCCTTCTAGAGCATCACAAGTTTCCTCCAACACCCTGCAGGATTCTAGAACTAATTTCTTCTTGTACATAAAGGCTACTGTCTTTGCCTCAGTGCTGGGCTCTTCAAACCTCGCCCCACTGTTCCTTTTTCATTCTCTTCTACTGGCGACGGAAAAGCTGGGAACTAGAAAGCAGACAAAATTAGAGTAACTGCCACAATTTTCATTCCCGTTTAAGCATCTTTTCATGCAGAAGACAAGGAGATGCCTCCACGTCAGGACTCCCATTAACATCTTCCTACAGTGACAAATGGTTCAACTCCACAGATGGAATCAAAAGGGGAGACCGAGTTTTACCTGCTCAGTGGGAAAAGGTGGGGAGACGTGGGCTGATTCAGGAGACAGAGGTGACTACGCTTTCCTGCCACCTGCCCCTTCACCAACGAGCCATCTCGAGTTTACAAGTGATTAAATGAATATAGCACATCTCCTCAAACCTGGCTTTTTCATCTGAAAGCATGAAATAAAAAACCACCCAAAAGCATACCATCTGTGCAAGACAGCATATAGAAAACTGAGTTTACACAGATGGGACATATCACACGCTCCCTTATGCCTCTATCAACACAGCAGCTTTGCAAATCTGCCCTAAATAAAAACAAAATTGACAACACGTTATGTCTGAGGCCAGCAGGGCTGTGCATGTACTTGGCAGAGTTTGGATTGTTCTCTCCACTTTTAACAAACAACTCACTTATAAATGGAAAACTTGCTAACGTTCAAGTATTCTGCTGTGTTCAAATGTCAGGAGGATTGTATTCAGCTAAGTCTCCTGAAGGGATCAACTAATTGGCCATCAAATTCATAGGGATGAAGCTGTAGGTTGCTTAAAAACTAGCAGGATATGACACAGCCTTCTTAGGATCCACGGTAGGGACAAAACTGATCTGGAACATTTTCTAGTTCCATTAACTCTTTACCAACACATAAAAATAACACCTTAAAGATGTTCATTTTTCCAAGTTACATTAGGTGAAGAATACAGTTGAACAATATAGCTGAACACATGGAAGTGCTTAAGCAGCAGCTCCATTTTCTGTCCAAGAAGTCTGTAGACAAACACAATAAACTTAAGTTACACACATGACAACTCAATGTACTACACAAAAGAAAGAAAAAAAAAAAACAACAAAAAGAAGGACAAAAAAGTGTTTTAATAAAAAACAAACTTAAATTTATTTTTTAGGAGCATCTGAGAGAGGAGGGAGTAGCTGGAACAGACAAGTACAGAAATTGCAAAATACAGTTAAAGAGAACAAGGCACCAAAGACTGGCCACGCCACGTGAGATGGCATCACCTAGCCAGTATCGGGTCTGGGACGGTGGTCAGTGGCCAATGCGTAAGGAAGAGAACGGGGCAGCTGTACCCCCCAACACATTCCCCGAGCCCGCAACAACTTGTAGCTCAAGATTTCCACATGCCAGGTATTGGTTGAAATAGACTTTATAGATCTTTCTTCCAGGAATACATCCTACCGCTTTCATGCAAATTCTCAGCACCGGAGTCTCGTTGCAACAGCTGCCACACTGTATTCACCATGCAAAGAAGTATTTATTTTGAACTTCCCACTTCCATTTGATGTACCTTTTTTTTTTTTTAGGGAATGAAAGAGAAATGGGGGATGATTGCTTATCATCTGTCCCACTCAGGCATCTTTTCTTCAGGCCCTGCCATCCTTCATTTGCAAGCTGTTCCATAATCTGTTACTGGGGGAGGCAGTACCGCGTTTAGCCAGAGCTGTAAACAGAGATAATTCCATTTTCTCACGTTGGTCTACACTTACTGACACCAAGTTTAACCTGTTAGTTTATTTTCCAATCACACAGTACCATAAAGTAGGTACTTTTGCAGCTTTAGAGTTGCCTATGCCAAAGTACTTCCAAACACTCCGACTTTGTTATTTCTCTATCCATTGCCTTCCACAGATCATCTGTGAGAGCGTTGAACAGCACAGGGCTCCTAAGACTCCTGTGTCACTCGAATGGTAACCACCCTCCATTAGAACAACAATTACTGCTACACTTTTTCTCACCTTTTAACCAGTTTAACAGTTTACTGAAGACCATTCTTTCTTATCCCCAGAAAGACCAGTTGCTTTAAGAAGTTGCGGCAAAGGACCATGTCAGAAGCTGTTTGAAAATCTGAGGATCCCATACACACCGGAACACCCTAATCCAGATGTCTGCTGAGCCTTTCAAGTCTTGAAGATTCATCAAGTGCAACTTCCTTTTACAAAAGACATGACTCCTCCATATTCATATAAAATCACGTGCCAAATAATTCTAATCTATATTATTCTTTTGACGACGCTGCACAATACAAAGCCAGATTTCTGTCTGCTGTTCCCCAGGCTCCCTGGAACTCTCTTGCAAGTTGGCATCGTGTCAGCCCTATCTGTTTATTCTCTAATAGGGCTGAGGAGGTTTTAATTGAAAGGCTGCACACAAGTGTTAATAATTCAACAGTTTCTCCCTTGAAGCCCTCCTGGGCTCTAACATCCTGGTCCCCGCAGCCAGTTATTGCTCACTGCGTTTTAAAATTCTTCCATTAATAGTTGGGTTTGAGATGGGTTCTGGTAAAAAAAAACCCATGACGAGTGTAGATGCCTCAGAAACTCATTTGCTCTTTCTGGCACTCCTCTCTTTCTGCTTCATCTCCTGCAAGTGATTCTTTCACACCCTCATCTTCAAGGGTTTTGCAAACTTTTAGACAAGCTTCTTATTCCCAACATATTTGGAAAAGAACTGTTACTTTTTATACTTTCTCAAAGCTGTTCCTCTTAGTTTTTGGCATTTCAAAGTGTTTGTTCTTTTCTGTCTTCCTCACTTGGTCATGACTTCAGCTTTTGGAAGGATGCCTCTGCCTCTACAGCTTTTCTTCCCTGCTGTTTCACATCATAACTTTTCTCTCTCTCAACCGGCTTTTGATAGGGCCGAGGCATTTGCTCTGCAGTATAGTGCCTTTAAATAATCTTCCCGCTACCTACAAGCATTTCACCCTTTTCACTGCTCCTTTCAGTTTCTTTTTAACATCCTTCCTCATTCTGGTGTACTTTTCTTTTTGAAATCAAGTATCACTCCACTGAAGTTTTTGGCTTGGATTCCTTCTGCAAGGATCTGTACGTACGCAGGTGTTCACACTTACGGAGGGCCACCGGCTGTAAAATTTTGTACCAAGTTGTGCACAATCCCCAGGAGAAAGTCAAAAGTATCTTCCCCTCTCTGGATTCCCTGACCACATGTTTCCCAAAGGTGTCATTCTTGATGCCTAAGAGCACTGGCGTGCCAGTTTTCTCCCATTGTGTTTCCTACTTTAAAGCTACATACTCTGTATTATTCTATACTTTTCCTATCTACAAGTTCTGAATTTTCCAATCTTAAGGACTCTGTTACTAATATAGTTATTTTCCTGACTTGACACTTAGCTTTTAGACACAGGGCTATTCCCCCATGGGTTTGAACCACTCTGTCATTTCTGTGTAACCTCTAACTTGGTACGAGGGTGTTCCAATTGAGGGTTTCCTTCCATCGACTTTCGTATGGCCCTATTCAACAATCTCACAGAAAAACCAAACTCCCTTGGTCATCCACGTTATTTCTTAAGATTTCTGAGTCTGTCTAGAAATATATACACGTTTTGGTCCAATTTTCTTCTTTTTTCGTGTTCTGTCAATGCTAATCTAAGGGGAAAAACTGTCACATGATGAAAATTTTCAAGGTCAAAGCAAGCATGGTGGCTTTATAAAGCAGCTATGTTCAAGAAGAGCTGGGAAATGTTGCTTGAATGATTATCTGATACATTCTTGCATCAAGCATTTTAGTTTCTTCTGGACTTCTGAAATTTTTCCCCTATTACTTGCCAACAAAATAGGCTACAGATATGTATGATAGGAAAAAAAAAGAACAGCAAGTGTATTTTCTACTAGTCGCTACAGACAAGAGACAAAACCTAGACTAACTAAGCCAGCAACCCCAGGGGAAGGAAGGAAATCTTCTGATGTCTTGATTTTGGGATTAACTTGTAGATATTTTAGGAACTTATATGAACATGAGAATGTACTTTGAAATTTTTCCATATTCATTATAATTTCAATGTGTCCCTGAACCTACACACTAAAGAAGAGACCCGACCATCAGCGCTTCTTAAGAGGAAAATGACTGAAGAAGAGTATTTTATCGTACAGAGCTACATGGAAGTCTAGAGGGGAAGAAAGCCAGTGGAATCACTACAGAAAGGCCGCAGCTACTGGACCGAGTAACTTATTTAGATAGAGAAAGAGAAGAGCAAATATAGGCACAAACTGCTGTTGGCTTTTGTTTCCTGTCACCAAAACCTGACACTTGAGAACCTGCCACTCTTGAAAAGCAGACAGTCCAGCTTATTTCTCAGTTTATCATGTTGCGTTTTCCTTGTTCATTCTGCAGAAAATGTGAAAGTTATTAATTACGCTTCAAGAAAGGTAACTGGTATTTAGCTATTATTCATCATTTAAGTACAGAATAACTGTTTGCATTACTTCTGTTGTGTTGTTCTTAACAAATACATAAACATCAAGGAAGGACATCCACAGGACAGAAACAGTTCTGCTCATCTCAAGAAATTAAAAATAATTGCTCTCTTTGGAAGTTCAGGATCAAATGCATCACTGAATGAAACATTTGCTTTAGAACCTCGAAGAAAAGCAACAAATAACAGGACCTTGTATGCAGTTTATTTTCCTTGCTCACTGAATAACAACTATGACAGTTATTTAACCCTCTCCCCGCTCTTCCTGTTGGTGTTCATGTTGATGCTGATCAACTTTGACAGCCCGAAGTAGCACGTCAGTAAGAAAATAAACTGTGACTGAAAACTTCTCATTAAGTATGATTTTTGTTTTTCAAATAGCTGCTATGCTAATACTACTGCCTTTTACCAAAGTATTAAATGAGCAAGGTAAGGAAATTGCTGAAAAACCAAATGCTGGACATAATGTTACAGACAACATTTTTAGGTCAAAGGCTAAATCTTCCAAGAAGAAAAGACAAAGTTATCAGAGAGAGAACAAAAAGCATCAGCCCTAATATTACACACCCGGGTTAAACGTGTCAGATGACTATACAGCGAGTTATAAAACAGGATTTAGGCATCAGTAAGTATTTAAGTGCTGTTGTTCATCCAGCTGAGCCCTCCATTACCCTACCTCTGTTCTGAAGCTGCTAAGGTTGTATAGACAAAGACCCCCTTATCATACCTATCACTTGATAGTGAAAGTGAGGAATGTCTTCCAGTTATTGCACTATATTTCATACCATATTTTAAATCGTCTTGAGTAACAGCTACTACCTACTGCTCTAAATCACACCACAGAAGCTGCAGAATCTGCCAGTCAGTTATCCAGCACTGACTCATCCCTAGAGGAAAAACTATGGGCCTTGCAGTTACACTTTTCACAGGGTTTCAGAGTTCAATATCCAGCATTGAGAACAAAGAAAGGCAGGATCCCAGGCGAGCCAGATCCACTGCCTTCCATGGCCTTTGTTACTCAAAGGAGTGACAGTAATCCTAGGAGAGACTTTTTTGGCACATCTCCGAGATGCAGCTGCAGGTACTGTACATGAACCACACCACACGCTCCTGTTAAGAATTTCAGTTGTATGCTTAAAGTGTTTACAGTTTAATTTACCATTTATAATAAAGCCTACCAGCCTACCCGCAGAATAACAAATACTGAGGGTGGCAAATTAACATAAAAATAAAGGAACCTACAGGACACCGTGAGAGCAGGTTTAAGGGGGAGGGCAATGTTTACATCATCTTCCAGAGTAAGCTGAAGGAATTCTCGATGCTCGGGACAATACGGCCCAAGGGAAATGGTAATGGGAGAGAAATAAATTCTTTCACCTCTGGGTTGAAATCCAAGTCAGGCTGGTAGTAGCCAAGAACCATTAGCTTAACATCTGCTAGCTGTTTGGTAACCCATGTGAAGTGAGTTATATTCCTTAGTGTCCACATCACAGTCCCACTAATTGGCACCACGTTGGCAATCTAAACAGAGAGGTTAAAGTCTGAGCGTACAGCAAGCATGAACTACAAGATTAGTCAACCTCAGTTTTGAGTACATATGTGATAAATTATACATTTGCTATATGTAACTCCATCTAATTGCCCCACCATCCTGTTCTGCCCTCAGAATAAAATTGTAAATCCAAGCAAGCCAACAAACTGTCAGCATTCCCTTGTCAGGCATGCAGTTTCTGAATTACTAAGACACAGTATTAAGTTCATTACTATTCAAAGCGCTTAAGCAAATGCTTAAATTTTAAGCAAAATACTGTACAGCATAAAGTATGAGCTGAAGTGTTTGAATGATAGGTACCAATATCCATAAAAATAGTATATTTTTCTTAACATCAGTTTTTAATTAAAAAATGCAATATTCACTCAATCTGCAGTAACGATATAGTCTTATAGATCCCAAATAACAACAAGGCTCTTTTGTCTCTGCCTTTCCTTCTTCCGCAGCTTCCCAACAAAGAGAGAGCGCAAAGGAACAAAGCTGACCTAAGAAAAAGACCAATTCGCTTTTAGAAAATTATCCTTTGTGGTAAAACATCCCCATGGTAAAACATCT
>VYZM01008319.1:22251-36472 GCA_013398915.1 Dromas ardeola | reverse complement strand
AAAAAAAAAAAAAGTTATTATCTCCTAATAAATAGCAATAAGAGAAAATTGATTTTTCATATCATCTGTATATGGCAGCATAAAAACCAGTCTGCACTATGAAGGAAGGAAAGTCATGTTACAGTTTAGAAACTGTTCCTGATGTTTACACATCACTTCAGTTTAAAGAACTGCTCATGATGGGAACATGATGAAAGCTGTTGAGCATGAAGGGAGATACAAACGAAGCAGCTTTGCCAGAACTCTACCAGAAAACAGAATCACAGAGTGAGTTAGTTTGGGAGGGACCTCGGGAGGTTTCCAATCCAATCGGCTGCTCAAAGGATGGCCAACTTCAAAGTTGGATGAGGTTGCCTAAGGATATTTTAGATGAAAGCACAACATAGTACAATGCCCTGCAGAATCCACGTATAAAGAAATTGTTCTTGCTAGCCGAATACCCCGTTCATTTACCACTGCTCTGGAAAGATTCAGGTTCTAAGCTGTTTTGAGAAGTAATAATGGCTAGCTGCCATCAAGAACAGTGATAAACTGAAAAGGAAACAAACCTAATCTAAATATCCATTAGTACCAAGGTTTGGAGAACTTCACTTGGTAGAATGCAGACTTGAGGACAGGAGACTGTCTGAGAGAGCTTGGAAAGTATAATCCTCCCAAGGTCCATGTTTTATCTTTTGTTTGGAAGGTATGCTCAGCCCTCATCAAAAAACACGGACAGTGACAAAAGGCCAGTCTGCAGGAAAACAACCCAGCCCCCGGTAAGTCTGCATTCCACAGCCGTGTTCAAAGGGACGGATTTTTTTCTTCTTGTGCAAGGAACACTTGCAGAGTTAACATCCAGAGAATCTGATAGCATCTAAGCTGCTTTAAACAGGAACAGCCTAATTCTTTTACCACAGGCTGCTAACCATCATCTGGCTTACCTGTCCTCTGACAAAGCCAGACCAGCTTCTACTAAAAGATGCTGCCAGTTCCTAGTGTCTGCACACACGCTGCCGAGGATTTTGTGGGCTTTTTTCAAGAGCTTGGTGGACCATGGGATCAGCCTGATGCGGCAAGACCACTCCTTCCGCAGAGCTGCAGTCTCACCGCCTGCCTCAGGCAGCGAGGACACAACCTTCTTTTTCCCATCACTGCCTCCTAAAGCCTCTACGGTGGATCTTTTCTTACTCTCTTCTGTAACTTTGAGAAGGAGAATAGGATCATGCCACGTCTTTTAAATGCCAGACAAATTCCTCCTGCTTGAAGATGCATTACTATTAGCTTCTTTTAAAATCGCACCACTGCAAATAATTATATTGACACTTGAGGTGGGATCTGCTGTGCTGACATCTGCAAAAGAATTAAGGGAGATTGAGATGATTGCCAGGAGTCACACACGAGCTGGAAGAAACCAGGCTAACACCAAAGATATAGACAGTGCAACTGTTCTGCCTTTGGCTGCATTCAGCCCACCAAGCTGCCAGTTCAGGACGTACTGAAGTAAATCTTCAGAGCTGATTCATGGTGCGACAGGAGTTAGTTGTGTGATAAGGTCCTAGGAAAGGTTATAATTAAACGATGCAGTGAACTGCTTTACTGAGCAGCTCTAACATGCACTTCTGAGCCCTCATGCAGATATCAAGTAAGCACTGATACTCAAATAAATGTTTTCTCACAAAACCAAGTATAGAAATAATACCAAATTCATGAGTTTCCTGAGAGTAATTCCTCTCCATTTGGAACACAGGAGGGGTCCAAGAAAGAAATCCTTCTCTGCAGGGGAGGGAGGCAGGAAGGAAGGAAATGTGAATTACATACACCTCTGGATAAGTCCCCCTTTTAAAAAACGGAAGGAAATTAGAGTTAACTAAAAAGACCATGTTTAGCATCACTGCACAAGCTGGGGAAAAAACCCTAGGAAATCCTGGCTAAAGATAATGCTGCCTGCTCCTGCCACTGTTGGGCTTTCCACAGTCACTGAGACAGGGAGAGGTGAAAGGTCCATTTTTCACTCCTTCATTTGCAGCACCACTTTGAAGTTACCTACAAATCATTTGATGGTCACCTCTCCTTATGTCATCCTATGCTTTTTTGTAACAGGGCTGTTAAAAAACATGTGTTTTCACTTTTTCACTTTTTTTTTTATTAAAAAAGGATAACTCATAACTGAGTGGAGACAAAGGCTCTGTTGATACAACAACATGTGGATTAAATCTGAAAGGAGAAAGAAAGCTGTTCTCTTAAACTGACAATCCTGCACAGAGGCCTTATATCTAAATTGGTGTAATAAATCAATAAGAAAGATTTTTCTTTAGCTGAAACAACCATTTGTTTAGGCATGGAACAAGAGCATTTAAAATTGCTCTGGACACTGTACACAAAAGGGTTTCTTCAGTTTTGTTCTTTTTTTCTTTCTTTTGTGTTTTAAGTATATCCCCAAAGTTTTACATTTGCTTGACGTAAAAATATTTACTTCTTGGCGCTTAAACCTATGACAAGTCAGCCAGCCAGCACCACTGGCCTCTTATCTAAACTGCTTCTACTGAAAAGAAAAAAGGAAGAAAAAAGGAAGAAAAAAGGAAGAAAAAAGGAAGAAAAAAGGAAGAAAAAAGGAAGAAAAAAGGAAGAAAAAAGGAAGAAAAAAGGAAGAAAAAAGGAAGAAAAAAGGAAGAAAAAAGGAAGAAAAAAGGGGGGGCGGGGAGGGGAGAAAAAATGCCTACTCCATTTACATTATTACATTAGGCAGAAGACTAGCCTAAACTTATGCTTTCCTCCATGATGTTCCTCTTCTGTATTTTTATAAACACATGTTCTACTTTTTACCCTAAATTCTATTAGTAGTGTCTTCTTCACTCTAAGTTAAGCAGGAAACACTCTCCAGTGGTTGCTCTCTCCCCATAGCAGAAAGCAATTTGTCCCACAACATCTTCTGAGAGCAACACAACAACCTGCCATATCAGAATGTCTATCTGGAGTTAGGCTAATGGGAGGGAGATGCTCAAGAAACTACAGTCACAACGCCATCCTCAAAATCCTGCCCAGCAACATGCATTCGGTCTCCAGATCCCAAAAAGACAAGCTGCTGCTGATGCACAGTGAAAACTAAGGAGGACTTGGCAGAACATTTTAAGTACAACTGATTGTAACTATAGATGGGACCAAGAACTGCAGCCGTCTTAATAAAAATCAGATAGTACCTGGAACTGATTTCAGAGCTAAAGCACAGATGACACTAGCATCTACTAATTACATTTACTACATCATGCCATGAAGATGGCATTGGCTAACCCATGCAAACATGTCAACACACAACTCCAGCTAGTCTTCAAAGACTGACAAAGACCAAAACATAAATCATCATAAAAATAAACTTTCAGTTCCACAGAAATGTTGTGTGAGAAAATATTTGTAGGAGATGCTATTCAACACTAGAAGAAAGCATTTCATGCAAGCGCGCTGGACCTCCTCTTCAGCACGTTCTGTAGCTGTCACTGGCTGCTAGATTACTATTATGTTTTAGAACACCCAAACTACATGTGTGGTAAAACACATGAGAGGGCATCTACAAATGAGATAGAACATAACACTAAGGGGGTGAAGATTTTGGCTAAAGCCTCTGTCATTCAAAATGTCATTCCTACTATCATTTTCAGAAATGACAAGAGCTGAGCTTTTCAAAACCATTAAAAATACAATCCAAAGCCCCGCAGATGAAAATGCTTTAGGGTCAGTAACTGGCTTTTTCTAGCAGGGAAGCCCTTATTTATTCCATTTCACTTTAATTTCCATTTGCCAGTCAGGCAAATAAAAGTTTCCTCAGAAACCGGAGCTGATGCGGTCACTCGGGTGCCATCCCTGACAGCCTGACCGTCCAGCCTGCCTTGCCTGCTGCCCTACTCCCAACTCCCACACACAATCCAGGGGCCCACAACAGCCCCGGGGTGAGCTCTGGGCTGCCCACGCTCCCTGACCCACTGCCTGTGCCCCAGAAACGCTGCTATTGCCACCGTCCCACGAGAGGCGGTGGGAGATGGGAAGCAGACCAGTTACTGTGCCGGCACAGAGCCCAGCAGCTGTTTGGCAGGGCTGCCGAGCCAAGACCTCGCTGCAAAAGCTGCTCACCTTGTTCCAATCAACTGCCTTACAGTTGGCAGGAATCTCTCCGCAGTGCTTCATTCCATACATCTGCAGCCACCCAAACGGTACCATGTCTCAGCTCAGCTTCTGCTGCCTCCTCATGTACCCTCTAGTTGGGACCGACACTAAAAAACTCCTCAGAAGGAACACCTCAGCCGTCTTTCCTTACTCCAAGTGACCACTCTGCCAAAAAGCTATCAAGGAGCCATACCAGCAGGACAGAAAAGGAAAGTGCAAGAGGAGATTAAAAACTAGGAGAGGAAAAAGATGGCCTGACAATTACATTTTCTTATTATTCTGCTTTAATTTTGGAGAAGCACAGTCTCATGGCCATAGTTCTTTAGGATACCAAGCAAAGGTTGTAGCGCAGAATCTGCTTCGATAAACTCTCAGGTTGCCAATGTCTACCATCTTTAACCCAGAGACGCTAAAGCTGTCACCTCTGAGTAAAGCTAAACCCCTGCTAAGAAAGACGTGTCATCGCAGCTGGAAGGAATACTTCCCAGTAAGGAGAAGGGTCAGTCAGCCAGACAACTGGTTTCTGCCCATAGCTGTTACTGCCCTGTTCTGGGACTGCATTCACATCCCACCCCCACGCAGCGCCTCTTCTCGCAGCCTGGAGCGGCGCGCGAGCACTGCCGATGAGTGGCTACACAGAACCCAGCTACCAGCAGTAACACCAGACGCAGAAGTGGGAATTTAGAGGCTAAATAAAACAATATCTTAAAGCTGAGGTTTATGCTATGTAGGCATGGTTCCAGCATAGGAAGCACGCGCTTCAGTTCTGCCAAGCCTACCCAGTGGGGTATGATTCAGTGCTAATTGCTCAGAAAAACGCTTCAAGTTACACCGGTTTGGTATGCTTCTTTAAAAGCAAAACAAGGTATGTTTTGGACAAAGTTAAGATTATGTTTATGTTTACAGACAATCTGACTCCTGCATATAAAGAATGCTTCTCCTTGGACAAAAAACCTAAAAACATCAAGAAAAGTCAAAAGTAATGCAAATGATCTGGCTCTGTAATCTTGCCAGAACAGAAGACGCACCAAAGCAGTTGAGCAAACTATCATGGTCTTAAATGTGACTTCCCTGACTCCTGCTTTGTTCAATATTTTAATTATATTTTTAAAAAACTCTGAAACACTTCAGGTACCAAAGCACATTTATATACATTGATTAATTGTCCCAAGGTAAAAATCAGTACCCTCTTTATTAGAGAAAGCAAGTGAAAGAAGACACGAGAAGCTATTCATCAAAGGCACAGACGGAACTGATGTAAGGGCTGGAATTAAAACCCAAGAGTTTCTGAAGCAACTTACTGTTTCTAAAGGATTTCTTTTTTTAAGATGATAACAACAAAACGAAAAAAAAAGGTTCTAAAATGGACCTATATTTAGGATCAAGGCAGTTTATGGGGTAAAGGCCATGAGAAAAACAAGTTATTTAAATTAATTAATCCATAGTTGGAAAACTGTAATGAATTACCTAATAGATTGTTGCTATGTTCCAGCACAAACACTAAATCAGCCTGCAACGTAGTCAGTCCTGCCTTGCATCACAAAACAGCGAAGTATATAGGGCAATCCATCTCGAGCTCCACACTTCCCACTCTGGGGCGGCAAATTACATCTGCATCGGGACTTTTCTCTGCAGAGTCCGTGGTGAATGCTGCCTGCCGTTATTCACGAGTGCCCTCTAACGAAGCCGCGCCGGCATTTCAGAACACCGACAAGGGAGACTAGAAAAACCCAAAATGAGACTTTCCAGAAATTTCTCATTAAACACCAAGCCTTGTTTCCATTTGAACAAAAGGGGAAAACAGATGATAAACGCTAACTGGAGACTGCTCCTGCACAGACATTTTATATTTCCTTGTATTATGCAGGCCCTCACTGGTAAACATCTCGGCAGGCTGCGGTACTAAAGCGGAAGGTCACAGTTCTCCCATTCTGAGAGAAGAAAGGATACGGAATCAGATGGGCTCCCAGAGCAGCTAACCCAGCACAACTTTTTAAGGTAAACTGAGTTCTACACAATCTACTTCATCTGTAAGGAACTGCTGGGTAACTTTTCAACATGCAGTTAAATCAATCTTTACAAATATAAGGGAATATCATGAATGAAGTTCACAAATCCAAATGGAATCCTCATAAATCTATTCCCTGCCATAACATAAAATATTGCTTATTTGAAAGGATGCCTTCATCTGAGAGTGGCCACACAAGCTACAGTGATGAAACAGTATTTGCTGTAAGTTTGTACAATTGGCACTTGGTTTATTGTCAAGTCCCCTTTCACCTACCTACATAAGCTAAGAAAACATCCTGCAAAAAGACACGTGTGTATTACTTTCAGAAACAAACTGCACACAGAAAAGCTGATACTGATCCTCAGAAAATAAATTAATTTTAATAATCTCCATGTCAAATTGTCTGAATAGAACTGTTCCACTTAAACAATCTACCTAGAAATATGGAATGAGGGCGCAGCTGCGCAGGGTGGGACCAGAACAGCCGCAGCAGCCTGTGAAGTGCTGCCCGCATCCTCCCCCTGCCCTGCACCAAGGCACCCCGCACCGCCGTCCCCCCAACACCCAAGCCACGAGCGTAAGGTGAAAGAGATCGACAGAGTAAGCGAAGTTGAAAATGATCCTTTTCTAAGCTGTGAGAAGCGAGGGGAGCAAGGGGCAGGAATTCCTTAAGCTGTGCTGCCCCCACCCTGCCAAATGGGGCTTTTGCCCCCATGGTGTCACCCCTGAACATGCGTGTCCAGACAGACTCACCCCGGGAGGAGGGCAGGAGGGTCTATCTGCCGAGGGATGTCTGGGGAACTCCGCTGCCACCACAGAGCTGCAAGGAAGCAAACAGGCCTGTTAACGTGCCGCGTTTTTTGTATGCTGACCAACATGACCCCTAAACTCACGTAAACGCAACCCTAACTGAGGCACGGCGCTACCTGCTGCCTTGGAACGACAGAGACTGGCAGCCATCAAATATGCTCTTCAAACAGAGCCTTACGTATCTGCCAACATTTTTACTTCTTTACTGTAATGTTAAGATCCTGTGGCTAAGAGTGACAGAAGACTAACAAGAACACCATCCTGTTGTTAAAAAACATTCAGAGAACCATCGTCCTAATCCACAGAGGTTATCCACGTTAACAAAGACAACGCCATCAGGAAACCTCCACTCCCATCCACCCCAACGGCCCAGTGGCAACCACTGCTTACAAAACAAAAACCAGACAATAATGCTTTCAACTACACGGCTAATAAAAACCTGCTCTGCACACTCTGAAAGAGCAGATATTTATCCTGTAAAGCAAAATTGCACCCCCCTTCTCAAAAAGCCAAACCATTTCCCTTTAGTTTCTAACAGTGGCAGAGGTTAGTCCCCAGGGAATATTTTCCAAAAATTTCCAGGCAATCGTATAACCTAAGAAAACTCACGTGGAGCAGTTGCATACAGCATTTCCCAAGCAGTGCAGAGTTCCTCCTGTGCTCACTCTCACATTTTCAAACATTCCTCCCAGCACGGCTATGTTCCAGCCAATTTTTTTCCTGACATAACAGCTTATTCCTTGAGGAGGTTCAGGCAGAGTTTGACATTAAAAAGATCAACAGTGGAGGGACACACAGTGCCCTCGATGTTTGGAAAAAAAGACTTTTCTTTCATGAACGTGTAACCCAAACAATTTGTGTGAAAATCAAAAACGATCATAAAGTGCCTTTTGAAATATGTAGCAGAAAGTTTCAGCACAGAACAAAAAATGTGGAAAAATCTAAGAGCAGAAAAAGGTCTGAAATTAGTAACCGAGCCACACAGTTACGTGTACAGCTATAGGGGTCACCCCTTGTATTGTAAAGTATTCTGCTTTTTGAAGGCAAGATGAGCAACAGCTGAGGATAAATCACATTGTATGGGTGTAGCTTGCCATAAAATAGGAAAACACAGCATTACTTTAATCAGAAAAGAACAGCCTGAAATCACAGGAGTCACACATTTACACTTAACAAGACCATATCCTTGGCAGAGCCAGAAAGACAGTAAAGAGGAATTTATTTAAATGCATGGAATACATGTAGAGCTACAAGCTCCTCCGCTCTTGGTAACGTCTAACAAGAACCATGGTAATGCTGAGCTGAGCAACACGCACTTCGTTAAACGCACAGGAGGCAGATCTCACCTGTACTGCCATAAACCTGCAGCTCTGCTTTCACCAACACTGAGCGGAAAATCTGGCTTCTGTGCTACAACATAAAAAGAGGCTTTTTACACCATTTTTTGTTTCAGGCGCCACCACTAGCAGGGACAGGCAGGGGACGCAGGAACAGCAGCTGCCAGCTCTGCACCAGGACGCCAACGATAACCACACCTTAGATACTAGCTTCAAACTGATTCTAGTGGTACTGCCGTTCAAATGTTCAGACAACATGAACTAGAACTTTCTTTCCTTTGCTTAATTCTTCCATTATTTGTATCTACTTTTTCTTCATTAGCAATTTCCTTCTGCTTCCAGATCCACAGTGTTGCAACTGTACAGGGAACACACAGCTTCGTGCCAGTGGGATACAGCGGTCAGAGAAGGAACAGGACTCTCCTGTTTTATAGCTGATGGGACAGAAGTAGAAGGATTTTTAGCTGCTTCTGGTATGATCAGATTCCCAAACACTTAACCTCTCTTTAGCTTCATCTGTCCACCTATTTCTTGCAGAACACATTGCAAAGAGGATTATTCTATAAAAATTAGTAACATATGATTTTTTTTTTTCTTTAGAAATGTCTTTGACAGTAGGGATCACTTCAACCCTCAAACAGGTCTCTTTCTATTTAGAGCCAACACCAAGGACTATGCCCAGAGCATCATCCCAAGCGAGTGCCAAAGTTGAAACAAAAGTAGTTGTTAATTATGTAAGCAGGGTTTTCTTGCTTAATTTTTCTCTGCAGACCATAAAGCATTACTTGCCCCCGTCCTGCAGCAGGCAGTTAGCACAGCTGGGGAAGGACACCCCACTCCTGACCACAAACAGCTGGACAAGGCTCTCACCGTCCAGGCTCCAGTTAATCCCATTTGCTCATGTTGCAACACCAAACCTTCACGAGGATTCACAAAAGAAACAAAACTTTTATCCTCTGGGAAAGCAGCTTTCCAGACTTCGCTTCTGATAGAAACCTAACTGGAGTTTCCCTCCTGCCCTCCCTTATCCCACACATACACACTCCCCTTACATTTTTCCTACAGGAACTTTTCAGACCTTTATCACAGGCATCTACCATAGTTTTTCCTACACTATATGTTTATTACACATATATTCAATTAAGAGATGAAAATGTGAAACAGCAAGATGTTCAGCACTTAGTGGATCTCCTATTTCTGTCAATGTAGTTCTGTTCCTCTCACACGCCGCTCAGGCCCCTACCGCCATCCCTTCCACCAGGGCAGCTGCTCGAGGAGGCTGTCATACCATCAACCATCCTCAGACAGCTACAAAACAATTCAGAATTTTTATTTTAAAGGTACTGGCATATTAGACAAACTCGGTAATTGGCTTCTGAATCAAATTATTAAAACTTGGTTCAGGAGAAGAACACTCTTAATTCCAATAAAATGTCAACCTGCTTCTTTAGTTAGTCCAGAGGTGGCCTGTGCCCCCTCATCCCCTCTCCTCTCCAGCTACATCAGTTCCCACATCAGCAAGTTACTTAATGCAAGCTTGGGTAAAATTATTTATTCACAGGAGCAACTGCTTTGGTTGTTGTCGTGGTTTGGACTGTCCGCTGAAACGAAGGACAGATGCTCTCTTTTATTGTGTCCCCTTCAGAGGAGGGAGAGCATCTCCCCTCAGGGAGAGCAGGATGAGAGAGAAAAGAGACTTACAAGTTTTAAAAAAACCACTAAACTACTTTAATGAAAATATTAAGAAAAAAATAAAAATAAAATAATGAAATACATACAATATATACAAAACCGTATCAAGCTCCTAGGATGATGATGACTGGACTCAGCGACAGATGGGAACTGGATTCCAGATCTGGATACAGAAATGCACGGATTGGGATCAAAGGCAGATGAACAGACAGGGTCCTCCTCGGACGCTGGCCATTGAAGAAAAAAAACCTGATCCTTTGATCCCTCAGCTTTTACACTGAACATGATGCAGACGGGATGGAATACCCCGCTGGTCAGTTTGGGGTCACCTGTCCCGTCCGCTCCTCCCTGCGACCCCTCTACGCTTTTCCACTTCTGACCCTCCAAGGGGGCAAATAACAAAGCGAGCCGACCTTGGTTGTTATAGCAATAAGTCTAAGCAAGAGCCTCTCTGCATACCATTCATTGGCATAAACTACAAACAATCAGGCCTTATCACTCCAGGAGCAGACACTGTCAGAAAAATATGCCGTTAATTTCAGAAAGTTCAGTTAGTTAGAAGAGGTTTAACTGAAAAGTAAAATTACTGAACAGAAAATTGGTTCTGTTTTACCTCAAACCAGGACAGTTGTCAAAGAGTATAAACGCACAGACCTGCTCCTCTTACCATTCTTACCAACTGCGAACTCCACCTCTGCACTGAGATCCAAGCTGTAACATCCCAGAGCGTCCTTGCAGGGCTGAACAGGGAACTCCCAGCTCCGAGTGTGCTCACAGAGACACCACCCGCTTCTGCCTCCCACCTCTCTCCCACCTGCCTCTGGAGCACAACAGAAATTCCACTTGTTCCAGCTTTGCCAATTCCTGTTTGCCATGCCTTACATTAAGGACTAACACTACTTTGTGCCGCTGGAAAAGGCACTATTTGAAGTGCTGCGGTTTAGTCCCAAACTTCTGCGCCGGCTCTGTGCACCGCGTGTTTCTCTGACGCGGTTTCATACGAGCAGCGTGTTCAGCTCCCCCAACAAAGGGAGACGAGAAAAGTTTGCTGCAACTGCTAAACTGTAAGAACCAACAAAACTTTGCGGAAGTGTTATGATTTCTAACAGGCAGCGTTATTGCCTTAAAGACTCCAAACAAGTTTTCTGATGGATCATTTACATGCCAGAATATGTATTTTGCTGCTTCTACTCCAGCATTTTACTGGTTCTACTCCACATGCTAAAATTTGACTATTTCCGCTCTATTGCTTGCGCATACAGTGAGAAAAACCACAGAACCAGAAGCCTCAGCTATTAGTGACACTTGTGCCCAAAAGCTGACACACAGCCATGGGCAGGTGCCTGTTTCCATACAAAACCAGAGAGGCAGCAAGCCCTCTGAGCACACCAAAACGCACAGTGCTACATAAGAGGCAGAGTTTCACTATTCATGGAAACACAGGGGGATTTATTTATTTATTTAAGAAGTTTAATTAAAAGTCATAATTGCAGAATAAGTCAACAGAACCTTTAGTTGGCCCTGTCATCCAATATGCTTTTATAAAACCTACTGTCTTGAAAGCTCTCTCGTCCTACTGAAACAATATATTGAGACAAATAGATGCCAAAATCCCTTTACAAGAACCCGATGAGATAAAACCAGTGCCAGCAGAAAATCCCAGCATGAAAACTATGCTCTTGCTGAGGGTGAAAAACTCGTTTGATGCCTTAACAAATCAGACTTTGCTGGATCAGACTGCACAAATACGGAGAAGACACAGTAATTAAGGGAGGGGATTCTCTGGACTAGTATAGCAACTCAGTGTCTGCTCTCTGTGGCCAAACTGATGATTTAAAGAACAGCGGAGGAAGGAATATGCTGCCCTAATATAACTTTCCTCTGTAAAAACATCATGTGGAATTCCCCCTTGAAGCAGAGGTTCATCCAAAAGCGTAAGATTGCTTAAACCTATCTTAATTTAGAACTACAGCCGTTTAAGCAACTTTAAAAAAAAAAAAGCTGCTATTTCTGCAGCCAAGCGGCCTAAGAAGTAAAGAGTCCCGGGTGACTCAGTGATAATCTCACCAATTTCCCCTGAACCACGTGGGCACCCTTGCACCAGCAAGTTGCCCAAGATTTCAGGTTTAAGCCCGTCTTCAAAACTGATATAGTTCCAGTTGAAGAGCTCCAAACAATGGCAAGCCTTTAACCTCTCCTGTAAACCGTTCCTGTAATTAACCTCCATCGCTGCTAGGAAATTGTGTCACATTTAAAGGAATTTGTATAGCTTTGACTTTCAGTTACTGGATCCCATTATGCCTTTGTTGGAAAGACTGAAAATATTCAGCTATCAGATAACTTTCCCATAGGCATGGATTTCCACAGAGCGGCTGAGTCACTTCTCAGCCCTCTTCTCTTGGGATATGCCTGAATAAACTCAGTTCATTGGGCAGTTACAGGGCTTTTTTTCCAGAACCAGAGCATTTTTGTGGCCTCCTCTGAACTCTCCTGTATTTTCATATCTTACTTGAGAGCTACTGGAGATTATGTTCCAGTAGCCCATTCTAACACCACCATGTGTACGCACATGATCACTCCACCTTGATTCGCTTTTAAAAAAGAAAAAACAACAATTAAATCAACTATTCCCACAACAGTGAAGTTCAAATTGTGTCACTGATGCAGCTAAATCCTGGAAGTCACTCGCTGCCACCTCGTTTCTGGTAGGAAGCCATTGTGGTTTCTAGACTTTACACAGTCTTTTTCATTGTATTAAGATCCTTCTCCCACTTGGAACAATCTGACCAGGTCGGTCAGACCAGACTACAGCAGTAACATTTTGTCACTGATCATCTCACCTATCTGCCATCAGTAAACTTTAACACCAAAGGTGATAAACCTTCTTTTGGGTAACTGAAAGCAGTATTAGTATGTGAACAAAGAACTGGTAAGTGGAGGAGTGGAATGGAAACAGCCCAGTCATTTATGTTTTCCAATTAACGATCAAGATGCAGGATTTGTTCCTAAGGTCATTCTTAAATTTGCCTTGCTGCCTGACAACACTGCCTTTGTTTAATTAAATTGTCAGGCCGCACTAGAGTGAAATTCCTCAGAGAATGGGAAGTATGTGACACTAACTGTGTCATCAGTTGACTTAATCAGATCTTGACATCCCCTCTCGAGAAGGAACACCGGGGCACGGGAGGGGGAAATCTCTTTTTCAAGCATACGTTGTTTAGCCGTTAATCTCCACATTCATTGTATTTGTGGTGTCTAATTATTTACGAAGTTTTACTGCTCATTTTATTTCATTCCTGCTATGGACACGAGGTTAACAAACTTGCTTTTTTTTGTTTTCCTACAACACATTTACCCTTCCCGCAGGTGTGGACGATGCCGGTGGCACCTCCACCCCCCGGCTGTCCTGCCCGTCCCCGCACACGCCCAGCCGGGCCCAGGCGGCTCAGGCAACGGGCTCCGAACTCAGCGGTGTGAAAACACTCCGCTGCTGCCGCTGCCTGCGGCGGGACTGACGGACGTTCCCTCGGCTGCCCTCGACAACTTGTAATTAACTCACTCCAGTTACCTGTACACCACGTGCGGTTGCGATGCCAAAGCTGCGGAGCATGTAATTACTGGCAATTATGACCCCGCAGGTTGCTCGCTGCCCGCCTCTCCCCTGCACACACCGACCACTCACCTGGCGCCAACCCGGAAGCGGCGACGGGAACACCCGCGTCCGCCGCTCAAACCCTTCCCCGCCGCTCCCTCCCCTCCGCGTCCGCGGCGGATCCGGCCGGCCCCGGAACCCCCGGAGCGGGACCCGGAATCCCCGAAGCGGCCCCGGAACCCCCGGAGCGAGTCCCGGACCCCCCGGAGCGAGTCCCGGACCCCCCGAAGCGGCCCCGGAACGCCCGGAGCGAGTCCCGGACCCCCCGAAGCGGCCCCGGAACCACCGGACCGGGTTCCACGCCACGCCGGCCCCTTTCCCGGGCACCGCCGCACGGCGGGGCCGGGGTCCCCCATCAACGCCCCTAGCAACGCTCTAGGGGCGGGGCCGGGCGGGGCCTCAGCGGCCGGGGGCGGGGCCGGAGCGGGAGGTGTTTACCGTATTTACCAGAGCGCGGCGGCGGAGGTATCATAGAACCATAGAATGTGTTGGGCTGGAAGGGACCTCTAAAGGCCATCTAGTCCAAGCCCCTGCAGTGAGCAGGGACATCTTCAACTAGATCAGGTTGCTCAGAGCCTCATC
>VYZM01008319.1:0-21893 GCA_013398915.1 Dromas ardeola | reverse complement strand
AGAGGGGCAGAATCACCTCTCTGGATCTGCTGGCCACGCTTCTTCTGATGCAGCCCAGGATGCAGTTGGCTTTCTGGGCTGCAAGTGAGCATTGCCTGCTCATGTTGAGCTTCTCCTTATCCGGTTCCTTACCCACCGAACACTCTACCCATCAGATCCGTATCTCTCCCCCCTGGAGAGAAGGACGCCGTGGGGGCCGTCCCAAGGCCTTGCAGGAGTCCGGACAGATGAGATCCGCAGCTCCAGGTGTGCCTACCGTACTTCCTGTAGTTAACGCGCGTCCTCAGCCGGCTGCGAGACTCTCTCTGTTCGCAGGGGCGGCCGCCGCTCCCCGCCCCGCGCCGCTCCCCGCAGGTGCGGCCCCGCCGGGAGCCGGGCACGGCCATGGCGTACCGGGAGCTGGTGAGGCACTGGCACCAGGGCGTGCAGGCGGCTGATGGCGGCAACTGGGAGGCCGCCCTGGAGATCTTCGCCGGCATCACGGATCCGCCATCCAGGGTCTGGTTCAACGTGGGCTGTGTGCTGCTGCTGGCGGGCAGGCCGCGGGAGGCCCTGCAGGTGAGCGGGGCTGGGGGGGATGCGGGGACGGGTGTCCCGCTTCGAGTTCCGATAACGCTGAAGCTCAAACTGATTGAAATCCAGCGTTTCTTACTGCAGAATCACAGGCTGGTGGGGTTGGCAGGGACCTCTGGAGCTCATCCCCTCCAACCCCCGGCCAGAGCAGGGTCACCCAGAGCAGGTGGCACAGGAACGCGTCCAGGAGGGGTTTGAATGTCTCCAGAGACGGAGACTCCACCACCTCTCTGGGCAGCCTGTGCCAGGGCTCTGCCACCCTCACAGGAAAGAAGTTCCTCCTCATGTTGAGATGGAACTTCCCGTGTTCCGGTTTGTGCCCGTTGCCCCTTGTCCTGTCGCTGGGCACCACTGAGAAGAGTCTGGCCCCATCCTCCTGACACCCGCCCGTTAGCTATTGCTGAGCACTGATGAGATCCCCTCTCAGCCTGCTCTTGTCCAGCTGAACAGCCCCAGGGCTCTCAGCCTTTCCTCAGCACAGAGATGCTCCAGTCCCCTGATTGTCTCCTTAGCCTCCGCTGGACTCTCTCCAGCAGTTCCCTGTCCTTCTGGAACCGGGGAGCCCAGAACTGCACCCAGTTCCAGCTAACAGCAGGAACACGAGAGGTGACAGAGGCAAAACAAGGAGCCCCGTGGCCCCAGGCAGTCCTGCACCAGCAGCCGAGGCTGCTAAAAAGAAAGCTGTGCTGGGAAAGCGCTGCCCTCTGGAAAGGGCGAGCAGCCGCCCGCGCTGGTGCAGGGGGGCAAGCGCCCCAAGGAAAAGCCTTTTAATTACAGCAGCCAGCATGTCTGCACGGCTGTCTGTCAGCTGCCCAGCGAGGAGGGGTGTGTAAGCCATTTCTTAAACAGCAAGAGGAGGCGCTGAGGCTGTGCCCAGAGCCGTGGAGCCCCGGGCCGGGTGGCTGCTGTAAGGGACAGCAGTGAGCACAGTGCGAAGGAGCCCAGGGGAGGGTTTTTAGCCCTGATGAATGGGCACTGACTGGGAAGAAGCTCAGCTATAATTCCGCATAGGTCAACGGCTGGGTGTTTATTTTTTCGCTTTTATAGCACAGTAAAGCCGGCTGTTGAGGCAACATGCGCTGTTGGAGACATGGGAGAAGCCAGCTGCCACCTCGCCGAGAGGCACAGGCGCTCCCTGACCTCCTGCAACAGATTTTCACTCCTGCAGTGCGGTCCCTGCCTAGGCAGTGTCAGCAAAGTCTGGGCTTTCAGGCTTGATTCGTTATCTACATACCATCTCCTTGCAATGATAAGTGAGAGGGCACACCTCCTCGCTTTCTCAGAAAGACATTAAGACAGTTTTCCCAGCACAGTGTTGCTTTGAACCATCAGACACCAGCTGCTACCAGCTTTGCCAATACTCACCTGTATTTAGCTGGGAAACTGGACCAGAAATATTGACTTGTAGGTGCAGTGTGAAGCCCTTCATCTTTCTCCCTTGCACCCCTTCACACGCCCAGCGTGGCTGGTCCTGCTGCTTCCACTGTCAGGGCAAACTCTGTTCCGGGCAATGCGGTTTTCCCATCACAAGATGCCGGATGGCAAACGTATCTCATTTATGTCCAGTCCGTTTTCCCAAGGAAGGATAAAAACCTGAAGCTCCAGCTCATACAGAGCCAAGACCTGAGAGATGACTTGGAGCTGTCTCCTGCCCTGCAGCCCAGCTCACAGGTGGTCACTCTGGAGGAGCTGGTCACCAGCCCAGGGACGGCTTCTGCACCCAGTGCCAGTGTGGCGTGGACGTGGTTGGTGGGGTGCACATACCCCCTGTCAACAGGAGAGATCCTAACTCATTCTTGGGATGTGTCTCTGTTTTTCTCCTTAGGCGTTCAATAAAACGGTTGCGAAGGACAAGTCCTTAGCTGTTGGCTTCTTTCAGAGAGGGTTTGTCCATCTGCAGCTGGAAATGTAAGTAATTGAGGCGCATGTTCATTCTAGTCTTTGGTTTTCTCCTTTTAATCATACTTTATTCCTAAAATTCACTTCTTCCAGCAATCTTAAATAGTTCATAAGGCCCAGTTTGGCCTTGTAAACCATCTCACAGGTCAGCAAGTGTTATCTCTGATAAGGCTGAGAAGGTTTGAGCTGCAGAACTCTGGCGTCCAGGGGTGGCTAATACATGACATGACTGTTCTGTACACACAGAGAAAGAAGCTGCTGCTTTATGTGGGGCTGCCAGGAGGTAACACTGCCATTCAGATTTCCTTTGGGAATGAAAAAAGTATAACTGCGCTGCTTGGTGTATCTTCACGTGGTACACGTGAGTCTGGCCTTCCTAAAGATGCAGTCTGCCCACAGCGTCTGACTCTCACTCTTTGCTGACAGTGGATTTTGTGGGCCTGATCTCAGTCTCACTGATTTAATGTTGGGATTGCTCCACTACTGTCATGAGATTGATTACTCATTGTTTCCATGGTTAAATCATGGTGACATCCTGCTCAGAGAGGTGGGTGGAGGATTGTACAGATCCCTTCTTGCCTTCAAAGTTCAGTTGTTCTCTTTCCTGTTATTTTCCCCATATTTTCCAGACCTTGATTTCAACAAAATGACTGGTTTTATTTCTGGGAGGGAGTTAAAGTGAGCAGTTCTGCACTCACAACCAGCCCATCAAGCAGCTACAGGCTCTGCTCCTCTGCCAGCAGAGCTGAGGTCAGGGCTGGTGGAGCCCAGCCGGGACGCTGACCCTGCTCCGCTCTGCCGCAGCCCGCCCCGAGCACACACCACACACGCTGTGCGGCAGGTCAGGGGCAGCACAGCTGGCAGACTTGCCTCCTGCCCGAGGAGGTGACGGCTACCCCATGGCTCCTTCCCTCATCAGATGCTGCTCCCACCTACCCACCTCCATCTGTGCACCTCCTCTTGGCCAGGCAACCGCTGCCTACCCCTTCCTGGGCCCTTCCTTTCACCACCTGCAGCCTCAGTGGGAGTCTGTTTTGATTTCAGTTGCATAGCTGGTGTAAATTCAGACTAATTCCCCTCCTTATCCTTAGAGTTTCTGTAAATTTCTGCTTGCATTGCTCTGGCTGTACATGTACACTCGCTGCTCGCCATCCGCAGGGGTTTCCCAGCCCTCGCTTCTCCTCAAGATACCTGCTGGGACAAAATTGGGCATGGAGCTCACACCATTTCTTAATCTTTGTTCTTTACATTTTTTTCTCCTTGGAATTGCCACTGTTTCAGGTATGAAAACCTACTGTTCCTCCCAATCAGTAGAACAGTGCAGAAAATCCCGTGTTCATTTTGTACTAACTCCCAACAAGGAGAGGACTGGGAATTTTCTGTGGTCACAAGATGACACATGTCCGGTGCAGCTCTCCTCACCCAGGCTACAGAGAAGAACATGTGTTTTTTGCTGGCGTGATTTTTGAACTTCTCTATTAGAGTCTTTAGCTTTTTTTAGTCTCAGTTTCTCATGTCATCTCTGCATTACAGGTATGAAGAAGCTCTCTCTGACTATCACCTGGCCTTCCGTCATCTAAGACAAAATCCCTTCATTGATTACAAGCAGCTGGGGCTGAGGCACATACTCTATGCGTGGGAGGTAAGAATCAACCGGTGTCAGCAGCCCTTCCCCTCTGTTGGGGGTACTCATCAGGTCTTCAGCGGTAGTAACCCAAGAGCTTTTTGAGACAATACATTAGAACAGGAAAAACATTCTGCTTGCACTTTTTTTTTTTAAGAAACTTGATCATAAAAGTCATAAAACAATGTCATCTCCAAAAAGCTTGGCAGATTATACATTCTGAAAAGTAAAATTGTTCAGAGCAGATGCACAGGAATTTGTATGTTGGTTTTTTTAGCTATTCTGTGCATGCAATATTTACACTTACATGCGTGTAAATATGCATGTAAGTTTTGTGAACTTCTCAGCTCTAAAAGCTGAAATAGGTTGAAGTATAGGCAGATAGGAACAAAATTTGTCCATAATGAAGACTCTAAGAAACTTATGTGCATGAAAGCTTGTCTTTCCAACTCTAGCAACTGGTCTTAACATTACCTCGGTGTCTAAACTGACACACTGGGCTGCAAGCTGTGTTTGGCTTCTGTAACACCTCCCTCTGCAGCTCTGACACCATCACACAGAGTCAACCCGCCACATCCTGTTCAAAAAAGATTTAAGTCTGAATTGATTGTAAATATTTGTAATATTTGGAATGTAAAAGACTCCTAGAAACTGTACTTTACTGCGAGGGTTCGTTTTGTCTTCTGTTCCGAGTCCACACACACAGACTGAAAAGCAGATACAGGACAGAATATTTAATTTTTTTACTTCCGCAAGAGTGAGGAGTCATTGTGTAACTCAAGTCACGCATGCCCAGAAACCTGTTATTCAGTCTGGGTCAATTTTCACCTACCTTATACCTGGCAGGAAGAAGCTATCCTTGGCATCTGTGGTATTACCCAAACCTCATTGTTTTTAACAGTTTCAGTGCCACAGCACTGCCTTCTCTGAGCTGACGCACACTTAGAAACAGCAGGTTCCCTTTGGAAGGTGCAGAGCTGCAGGAGTGCCCCAAGGCCAGCCGGAGGAGGGGGGTGTCCGTGCTGGTGTGAACACCCAGGCCCCCACTCCACGTGCTCTAGGCATTGCCAGGACACATGCTCTCCCTGTGCTGGCACTCTGCACTCAGGATCTGCATCCTGATTCAACTGGATCTCACATCTACCTGCAGTTCATTTTTCAAAATACACAAACATAATCCTCCGTGCCGTCAGCTTTCCCCGTACACGGCCTCTCACATGCTGCATCTGATCTTCTCAAAGGGAGGAGATCTGCTGTATGGTTTGAAAATCCAGAAATATTTGCCACTTGCAAAACTGAAGCACTTCTGAGCTGAGCAAGAGCTGCTGCCTTGCCTCTCCACAAGGGAGCATCTCTGCAGTTCCCGTAGGTGTTCCTGATGGCCATTCCCCACCAACTCTCAAGCAGCAGTCTTCTACTTCCATGATTAAAGAGGAAAGGAAAAGCATCCTTTTAGCTGCAGTTCTCTCCCTAGCACCGCTTGCATCCAGATACCACAAAGCAATTTGCAAGCTGATAACTCTATCACATAAGACAGCAAGCTATCTGACAGCGAATCTGTTAGGCCACGCTTGCCTTGTAGGCCGGCAGCGTCTCCATACGCTGACTGTTGGCCAGGGACAAGGAGAGATCTCCCACTTTTAACTCAGCACCCCCTTAACTTAACATCATGGCTCCCCAACACCCAGTCTGTAAGACTCCCACACTTTGCCACTTCGCCACCGAACATACTTACATGCTGCTGAAGGGTAACAAGCTACAGCTGACAATTTGCACATTCACAGCCCACTACAATGTGAAAGAGTTTCAGTTATTTTGCAGTGAAAGGCAGTCAGAATTACTCTGCACAGCAAAAAATATTACCTAGTTGCATGCAGAAAGAAACCCAAGAAAATCCTTCCTGGCCTTTCAGATGCAGGAAGAATAAGATTAAAACTTGCGTGGTACCAGAGCCTGGTGCTCCCTGTGCCTCTCCTTGCCTTCAGCAGCACCAGCAGCTCCAGCACACGCAGGAGCTAGCCTGGAGGTATAGCTTTTATCTATCTCTTTCCACTCTGATGATGGAGTTTTCCCAGCTGTGCTGCTCCCAGTGCCTTTCCAGTGGGGAGTAGGTTGGTGATGCTGTAGCGTCTGTGGTGTCTCAGCGCCTGGCCCCTGTTTCTTGGCAGGGTTTGGTAAGTCGTGTTGGGTGTCTCTTTGGTCTCAGCCCGCTGAGTTCTGCTCCCTCCCTGCCCACTCCAGGTGCTGTACAGCACTGCAGCAGCGCAGTGCCAGCTGCAGCAGTGGGAGGAGGCCAGAGCCACCCTAGAAAAGGCTGTTGTCTGGAGACCTGAAGGAAGAACAGCAATCCTGGACCTGGCCCTTGAGCGGGTGCAGGTAAGACAACCTCTATGAGCTCCTGGATATGTGCATTGGGCTTAAGTTAAGAAATATGAGATAAGAATGGTTTAGGTTGGAAGGGACCTTAAATATCAGCTAGTTCCACCCCCCCTGCCCTGGGCAGGGACACCTCCCACCAGCCCAGGTTGCTCCAAGCCCCGTCCAACCTGGCCTTGAACCCCTCCAGGGATGGGGCAGCCACAGCTTCTCTGGGCAACCTGGGCCAGGGGCTCACCACCCTCACAGCACAGAATTTCTTCCTAATATCCAATCTAAATCTCCCCTCTTTCAGTTTGAAGCCATTACCCCTTTCTTGTAGGCCCAATGTGCTAATTGTTGTATGCTTGGGTTCTCTTGTCTGCTCACCTGCTTGGTCACCTGGTAACAGAGTGTAAGCCATTTGCATGTGATGCTCTACCAAATTAGTGCTTCAGCTAATTAGGTAACTCCATCACCCCCAGGTGCTTCACAGCAGAGAAATACCATAGTGAAGAATTATGGGATAGCCTCTCAGGCTGGGGAGGTGGCTTCTAGTCCCTGCTGTTCAGGAGCTTAGTTCTGTTTGTACTTGCACTGTAAAACAAGTTGCCTTATGCAATGTTTAATTGCAGAACCCATACAAGTGCAGATTTGGAGGGTCTCTGTTTTCATGACACTGGCTGACTTTTTTGAGTTCCTTTGGCCTCGGTAACAACTGGTGGCAGCTCAGATGTGAATGACAATCACGTTTAGAGCTTAAGTAGAGTGTAAAAGTGTTTCCAGGGTTGGTTCTAAATAATAGTTTCCTGATAGACTGTTCTATGATCATGAACAACTTGCAGATCTCTGATTTACTCTTCCTGGAGGGCTCATTATTTTGCTACCTACGTACTTCCTTACCTTATTTGCGTCCTTTCTAAGAGGTGATCACTTTTTTTTTAATCTGATCATCTCTTCTAGCATCATGTTTGTGCTTTACATTAGTAGATTATTTATATTTGCTATTGGCATGCTGCTCAGTGGTTGAGCAGAGGAGAAAAAAACACCATTTGAAGTCAAATAGAAAAACTGCTTAGGGATTTGTTTAACAAACCTTACTCCACTGCCCTCCCTTCCCATGCCAGCAGAGTTAGTCTTTGACTCAACACTGGGCAGTGGCTGCGGAGCTCTTAGTTTGCATGTGCTTGTTAAACCTGAGTGACCTTTTTCAAGTTCACAGCCATAATTTTTGCCCCAGAGTCTTCCCGGAGCTGATCTTGCACACACAGGGGACCTATACTTGCTTTTCACTGCTGTTAGGTTTCATTAAATATTAATTAATGGCTTTTCCTTTATCTGCTTTCCCTGCCCTAGGACCGTCTGTTTTTAGAGCCCATGCAGGTTCCTCCTGGGGAATTTTTCAGACCACGGAAGAAGGAAGTTGAACAGCTGGATTCAAAAGATTTCCTGGGTAAACCCAAGGTAACAGGCATGTAATCGTTAAGATTAACAGCAAGCAGATTAAAATCCCACCTTCTGACATCTCCAGAGAGCATTACTGCTGGCCACTCCACTGATCACTGCAGTGGTGGAGACCCAAGAGTGGGATGGTCAAGGCTTCCAGCCGGTCAAGGCATCCGAGACACAGAAGCCGAAATTTGTAAGAATTCCCACCTTTTCTATCAAAAATGCACTTTGGTACTAAAATCCTTCCCAATCTTGGTTGCTTTAAACTCTGAAAAAGCTGAGCACGTACTTAGGGAAACCCGTAGTTGTCCTTTTGCTACCCATGACATTTTCAAGAGGAGCACATTCCTCCAGCGTGCTCCTACTCACCACTGCGTTCCCAGCGGGACGGGCAGGCACTTGGGAGACAAATGCCCTGTCACGTCTTTTAACGCAAGTCAGCAGAAAATTTCTCTGGTCCCTTCTGTGACCAGTGCAGTCAGCAGAAGCGACACAGGCCAGAGAGCCGTGACATGAATAAAGGGAAGGGAAAGTAATTCATTCATGTGCTTTTTAAGAAACCTTGGAAAGACTAAAAACACAAGGATAACAACAGTTTAGTCTGTTTTGGGAATCCAGCTCTGTTTTTTTCCACTATGTGCATGGCTCTACTTTATGTCTGACTTTAGAATGTCAGAAGGAAACAAGTCTGAGTAGATAACCTTGCATGAAGCTTGAGAGTTTCTTCTTCCAGCCTGGATTCAGTCCTTACTTTCTCCTCCAACAGGTGATCTCGTCCATCATTCCCAATGATGAGTACATTGGTTTCGAGCCTCTCAGGCCTCAGGTGAGCAGGACATAGCTGTGAAAGGAGGAAGGGAGCTGTCGTGGAGCTCCAGGTAGGGCCTCAGATCTTACCCATCAGGGTAAGAATCATAGAATCATAAAATTGTCAGGGTTGGAAGGAACCTTAAAGATCATCTAGTTCCAACCCCCTGCCATGGGCAGGGACATCTCCCACTAGATCAGGTTGCTCAGAGCCCCATCCAGACTGGCCTTAAAAACTTCCAGGGACGGGGCTTCCACCACCTCTCTGGGCAACCTGTTCCAGTGTCTCACCACCCTCATGGAGAAGAACTTCTTCCTAACGTCCATTCTGAAACGACCCATCTCTAGTTTTAATCCATTCCCTCTAGTCCTACCATTACCCGACATCCCAAAAAGTCCCTCCCCAGCTTTCTTGTAGGCCCCCTTAAGATACTGGTAGGCCACAATAAGGTCTCCTCGGAGCCTGCTTTTCTCCATACTGAACAGCCCCAACTCTCTTGGTCGGTCTTCGTAGGAGAGGTGCTCCAGCCCTCTGAGCATCCTCATGGCCCTCCTCTGGGCACGTTCCAGCACATCCATATCTTTCTTGTAGTAGGGCCTCCAGAACTGGACGCAGTACTCCAGGTGGGGTCTCACGAGAGGGGAGTAGAGGGGGAGAATCACCTCCCTCGACCTGCTGGCCACGCTTCTCTTGATGCAGCCCAGGATACAATTGGCTTTCTGGGCTGCAAGTGCACACTGACGGCTCATGTTGAAAAAAACAGCACAATATCAGACTACATCCATGGGGCCGTTCAAAGCCACGTGGTGGGCTGCAGCATTGTCTGGAAGGGACTCAGCAATGTGAGTCTCCAACCCTTTGAAGATGTGGTTTTGTCTCTTCGCCATGTCAAAACAGCAGCGGAGACTTTGCTATGCTCTATATGCGTTTGCCCAGCACCTCAGTAACTTTGTCAGCATAAGCCTGGCTGGCTTGCACTGCAATATGAGTTTCTTAGAACCAAGGGTAGGGTTAGACCTTGTTATTCTCCTCCAGATGGGATAAAGAGGGAGGCGGAGAAATAGAAGGCACATCCTGGTAAGGTGTGGAGCAGCAGACTTCTGTCTTGGTGCTGTGGTGTGACAAATGATGTCAAGAGTAAAGACAAAATACCAGTGTGGTATTCAGAGGGACAATAAATAAGGTTGCACTGTTGCTATATAAGGTTATAAATAAATGCTTCTGTTCCTCCCACAGAAACAGGGCTTTTATGAACCCCGTGCTGATGCTCTACGGTAAGCGTTCGCTTCTATTCTGTGCTAACTCTCACTACTTCTGTTCAGAAGGTCATGTTTTGTTCTCTGATGTCTTTGTCTGAAGACTCTGTGGGATCCACACCCACTTCTCGACAAGGGTGGAGTCAATGACAAACGTGCAAAGGCTTGTGTGGCTGCAAAAGGCACTGCAGATCAGTGGCACCTCTCATGTAAGGACCTCAGGGCAGTTTGCAGGAGTTTATTAAATAGTCCTGGGAGACGGGCATGGATCATGTTGTGGCTGGGGAATGGAAGCCAAAAGAGGTTGTGGGACCTGTACAGGTCTGTGGCAGAGGATGCTCAGACGCTGCATCCTAGTACACAGGAAAGGCCTCCAAATACTCACTCCCAACCATGCTGTATTGAGCCAATATCACCAAAATTTGGTGACATTGTACCAACAGTACTTCGGGGCTGAGTTTAATAATTGTTTTGATATGGAGGGTGGTTATTAGTGTGATGAAAATGGAACAGTTGCATTTGTGAAATCAGTGTTTTCCAAGCTCCTTTTGTTCCCAGTTGAACCAAAGAATAGCAATGGAAATCATAATTTCCCAACACCTGAAACTTTTGGCATGTGCCAGTTTGGATCGGTGCAGTGTTCTGGATCAAAGCCATCCCAGACCAGAGCCCCAGGGTTAGTAAAGGTGCTCTCATGCTTTCTTCCCAGAGACAGTGAGTCAGGCTACTATCGAGTTTTGTCCCATTATTACCCTGAGGACTCGGAGAAGTCGGCAGTGAAAGCCAGCAGTTTGGTCTTTGTGCTGATGAGAGGAGCGGATGGCTGGGCTACAGCCATACACGATGGACAGGTAAGGAAAACGCGTGGGCTTTCCAGCCCTTCCCCACCAGCAGAGACCACAGCCCTGCCTGTGGAGAGGAGCTTGCTGCAACCCTCTGAGCACATTCCTTGGGGACCCACCTGTAGCACTGCAGAGCAGGGAATGAGTTCAGGAGCTCATTGCCCCAGCGCACAGATTTCTCTGACACTTGTCTCCCACCAGCTTCTGCCGTTCACCTCTGTAGCTCCACAGGGGCATCTTTTTGGGCACTTCCACCTCCTATTGTGGAATTGTGTAGGATAACAGACCTCACCAAGGACCACAATTTAGAGCAGTGTTTGTCACCTGCGAGCTCTAATGGAGCAGAGGAGAGAGGTTCATCCTTAACCTGGTGTGCAGCGCCTCTGTTAAATTAACTTTGGGAAGGTTTTGGGAGGCTTTCAGCTGTGCAGGCAGGTTTTATAAGTTGCTCTAGAGAAGACTTGAGGAATTAAAGCCCAGCAAATCTTTCATCTTTCTGCAGACTGGGGAGCGATAGTGTAAACAGAATGAATAGAAACAGATAGATATGACAACATGGAAAATCTTTTGTTGACAGAAGCCATTCCTCACATGTCTACTTAAATTCTTTGAAAGTGTCAGTGCGTACCTGGACTAAGTTGAGCCAGTGAATGTATTAGCTGCCTACATTTCCAAAAACAGTAAAAAGATTCTTCACAGGATGACTAAAAATACAGTGAGTTGTTTCAGCAAGAGAGGAAGTGCTCTGAGGACTGATAACAGGTTAAAATAAAGGGTTGGCATAAATGAACAGGTTTTTCTTTCTTTGTTTTTTTTAAAAAGAAAGGATGTCCCCACAGAGAATCTACTGTGACCTAAGCATTTAGCGTATTCCTAAGTGATATAGTAATAGAGGTAGTGCTAGAGTGCTTCTGAAGGTGACCACGTTCCATGACAGACAATCACACCATTCAGCCCAGCCTGAAGCATCTGACGCTAACAGTGAACAATTACAGAAGTATTTGAATGTGATGGTTGACCACTCAGTGAAGTGTCAGATGAAATTCAAAGTCAAAAAAAGTAAAAATAATAGACACTGGGGGAAAAAAAACCATAATTACGCACAATGATCAGTTGAAATGAATAGCTCAATAGCAGCGATTGTCAGAAGACACAGAAATGCTGCTGGACTGGTATCCCTTGACATCCTAAGCATCTGTTTTAGGAGCAGGGTGTTGGGCTTGGTGGGTGGTTGGTCTGTTACATCGCAGCCACTCAATTAGAGCCACTGCTTTCAGCAGAAAAAGGTGTAAAAGGACCGTTGGATTTTGTTCAGCAATTTCTGAGCACACACCACATGGGCTACCGTGTGCGACCCTGGGCCTCCATGGGCACGTTTGTATTGCAGTCAGGCGAGCAGGCAGCGGTGTTTGGCCAGGGCAGAAGCAGTGCAGAGGGGGCTAACAGGAGATGGGGCTGGGGGGGCTGGCGCTGCCTCTGCCCCAGCAGCAGCTCCTGTCTCACAGCTCCTGTCTCACCCTGCTCTGCTTTGTGTCCTGCAGAAGCTGCGCATACCGAGCTCTCTCCTGGAGCCTGCCTCAAAGATGGATAAATGGGTGAGCTGACAACCTTGCAACCAGGGGTGGGGACGGGACCAAGAGATACATTTAGGACTTTTATTTGTAAGATTAACACAGGATAGAACAGCTGTATAAGAGAAACATAGAGTGTGAAACACGGAGACACCTTGGCTGAAGACCAAGTGCTCTTGAATAGGAACAACAGAATAGTTAAGAGCAGGGAAAATACTTATTTTTTTTATATACGTTAGATCTCTTTACACCAAAATCTGGGGGCTTGGACACACAGCCAAGCCACCGTGACTTGCATCACAAGCTGATCTAGACATTGGTATCTCTTCTCTGCCGTGGGACGATGGAGCACACGAAGATGAGCAGCTGCCAGAGCTCTCCTGACCCACTCTAACTTGCTGAGGCACTGGAACACAGTGATGAGTGTGAGGGCTTGAGGCACATGTTCACCCAGCCCGCTCCCATGATGTCTGCAGCCACTGGATGTAGCACAGAAGCGGGTGAGGAGTGCTCACGTGTTCTAGTTCACCGGCAGAGTGAGAGTTAATCTCCTGCGGTGGAACAGTAATATCTTAAACAGGCTCTGCTTTTGGCCTTGAGTCCATGCGCCTAAGCCCTAAACCTTCACCTTTGACTTAAGAAAACTTCCTTCATCTCCCATCTTCACCACGGGCGTTTCCACGCATGATCCAAATCATTTTCCATCTGAACCCAGTGCAGAAAGGTGCAACTCAGACCTGTGCTACCTGTGAGAGATTTTTGAAGCACACGGTTGTTCTGATGTTGCTATGATTTTTTTTTAATTTTTTTTTCCCCTCTGAATGAATCCCTGGCCATAGCACGCACTTGGGCATTTGCTCCGTGGATGTCTGTGACCATCCCAAGTTTGGCTGAGTGAGCCGGCAGATGGCGGGGAGAGCCCTCAGCCCAGCATGAGCGTCCTCCCTCTGCTCCAGCACCAACCCAGCAAGGGGCAGGCGGGGAAACGAGTGTCCCACCAAACCTCTCGTCACCCCTGCTACCCAAGAGAGCTGTAGAGACCATCACTTGAGTGCCCTGCCTCATCCAGCCAGTTAATGAACTGGTCTCCCTGGGGCGCTCTCTGGGCTTACACTCAGAAATTTATAACTGGCTGCAGCCCCTCTCATGCACACCAGCCTCGCCCAGTCTCTGCTGTCTTCTGCTCACTCCTTTCTGATGTTGTTCTGTCGCAGAAGATCAGCGATGGAATTCCTCTCCCTCCTGCCCAGGTGCCTCCCAGCCGACTCCATGTGAAGCAGATGCCAGGTTGGGACCTCAGTGGGTGCTAGCACCCCTGCTCTAGGGGTGTGGGGGGAGGCTGGCTGCCCACTGCAGCCGTGGCTGCCCATGTGCTCGTGGCTTGTGGAGGAGCTGCCAGGGCCTCTGCTGACTGCAGGCGCTGTTCCCCTGCCCTTGTTTTGTTCTACAGAATCTCCTGGGGAAGAAAATGCCTCTGCAAATGATGCTGGTGCCCAAATGGACTTCAAGGTAAGGTGTTTCACAAGCTGAAACTGCTACAGGCTCAAGAGATCACAGCTGTGAAAAATGACAGACTCCCAGCTATATCCTCCAAAATTCCGGAGCTGCCCCAAAATCATTGGAAAAAACTCTGCCCATTTTCTCATTCCAGAGAGAGGCTCCCATGTGGTCTTTTCCTCCACCACTCCCAAGTTTGTGACCATACACTTTTTTGAGGCAGCCCATGGTTGAGGCTTACCAGAACAGTGCACTTTTGCCACCCTGCAAGGAGCCAATGTTCTCAGGCACAAACTTTCCAGCCCATTTTGCGAGAGAGAGCTGCCTTTGAACTACCTGCTGTCCTCTCGCCCCTTCTCCAGTGTGGCGTTTTCTGTCCCTGTCAGCCTGGGTACCACAATTCATGGATATTTGTGTTCTTCTGGGATGGTGTCCTCTGATGCACCTCCATGTCATTACCAACCACTGCGTGTGATGGAGCTGGAATTGTTCCTGTGTCCACTTGGGGACAGCACCTCTCTGGCAGCGCCAGCTGCAGATCAACTCTGCTCCCTTTGTCTTTGCCACCCCTCCTTGTAGGGCTTTTGGAGCCATTTTTTGTCAGCTGTACTTCAGACAAGGCAGCAGAATGTGGGGACCTGGCTGCACCTCTCCCGCTGGCTGGAGGAACTGGGGCACTGCTCATACATGTTTGGGGTTGGGAGATACCTGTGTGACCGGACCCAGAAACAGGCTCCCAGGTCATGGGAGGAACATTTGATCCCAGGCTTTGAATTTGTAGTTCCCCCTCTGAAATTCAGTTCTGCATCTTGATGCTGCACTGCTGTTATGTGGTACCACTGAGCTGAGGGGCTGTGTCTCTGTCACCTCTTGTGATACAAGGGTCCTGAATAACCAGGCTGTTTATGGTGCCACATCTCTCAGCAGATCCCACTGACCCACGGAGAAGCTTCATCCAGCACGGACAGACCTGTTGTGGTGCGAGTGTGCTGCGAGTGCACTGTGGTGGTGCGGGCAGGCGAGGTGCCGTCGCTGCCGGCCCTGCGGGCTCTGCTGCGGGAGCGCTTCGGGCAGCAGGCAGAGCGAGGGGTGCTGAGGTACGCCGTGGCACGGCCGGGCCCTTGGCACTCTCCGGGCAACAGCGTGTGTGACAGGGTGGAAGCAGCCATTCGCCTGAGGATACTGATCTGCATCTGGTCTCCTGGGAATAGTGAATTGGGGTTAAAGCATTCTAGCAGAGATTCACAAAGATGTGAGCACGCAGCCTCCCTTGCAAGGCTAACCTTACCATGGCTTTTGGTTTTGTGGACAGTGTGTGCTCTGGGGGCTTCAGAGGCCCAAAGGGTCTTTCCCAGGAAACCGTACCATGGTCAAGAAATTGGGGAACAGAAGGAAGAACTCTGTGCAGCTGCAGCTGCTGTATATTGATTTTTCTCCAGCTCAGCCTTTGAGATGCACTAGGATCAGTGCAGAGCAATCTGGGAGTTGGTCCTGGGGTGAGGTCTCCCTGGCTGTGACATCCCTGGGGACGCACAGTCAGTGTGGTCAGGAGGGTTTAGGATCTTCCCCTCAAGTCAGTGTGTGAGGAGGTGACAGTGTCACTCCCTGAGCACACAGGGTGGCCCCATGTCATCATGCAAGGTGACAAGCTCAGAGCTGGCTTACAAAGGGGACTTTGAAGACTGAAGATGTTAGAGGGCTAGGCTTACATTAAAGTCTGGCTTTAAGTGAGATGATGTGAGATGTGTTTATGAACCCTTGCAGCTACAGGCATTCAGATGGCAAAAACCTGGGTGCGGTTTTGGGAGAGGAGGATCTAGGGAAGATGTGGCAGCAGCTGACAGATGGCAGGCTGACGCTCTGCTGCCAGGTACGTGAGCTGTGACAAGCTTCTCTGCTGTGCTGGACTCTAATCTCTGCTTCGCCTTGCAACCTCCATGCTGACTTTCTCCCGTAGGACTCAGACTCCCACTCGGGCAGACCCGTCCTCTACCGGATGCTGGCTCAGCACTCTTACCTGGCGCAGGGACCAGGGGACCTGGAGTTCAGCAAGGGAGACCTGCTGGATGTTCTCTCTGAAGGTAGCTCTCCAGTCCTGTCTACAGGCTGCACTGGAGCAGGCTTTTGGAGTCTGCTGCGGGGAGGGACTGGGGCCTCTCCAGTGCTGTCTCAGGCTCAGACTCCCAGGAGGTACAGGCTTGCACTGGGTTTTGCCCAGAGTTAAATTCCAGCCATGATAATTCTCGCTAACCCCACTCAAATGGGCCAGGGCTTATCCTGCTCCTTTATGTCTTCCCAGTGAATGAGGACTGGCTCGAAGGACGCTGCAATGGCAAGACTGGCATCTTCCCCAAATGCTTTGCAACCCAGACCCAGGAAGGCAGTGGTGCTGCCTTCCTATAGCCAACAGGAGCCTGTTCCTGCACGACTGCACTGTCTCCCAGAGGTGAGAAACACAAGTCCCAGCTCATTTGGGCCACAGCCAGCGCAATCAGGAGCTCTGCTGAACCTGGACGAGAGGTGTCCCCCACCCACAGATCCCATGGGGTCGGTTCCAGCAGTCTGACAGCATTTTCTACAGCCTGTTCCCAGACCTGGCATTTTTACCTCTGTGCTTATACTGCCAAAGATGTGCTTGTGCAGGGGGGAACTGGTGTTTGGCAATGGGAAATGTCCATGTGTCAGCTCAGACCACAGGTGCTCAGACTGTTGGCTGGGAAGAGGTTACTCTAGATGGAGGTCGTCGCCCCCTCCCTTGTTGCTCAAGTTCAGGCTGGGAAGGTTGACCTCACTCTAATGAAGCCAAGGATAACCATTTGAGCCAGAGGCAGAACCCAGTTCCCCACCTCCTTGGACCATGTGTCTTTATCTCCACCAGACAGAGATGCTGCTCTTTGGGAAGGCCTCCCTAACCCGTTTGCAGTGGGCTGTATGGGATAACACCTTGGGTTAGGACCACCATGTATCATTTTCACAGCAAATACCCCATGGATGTGCCAGAGCCAAAGGCCCTTTTCTTGGTTCTTTTCTTAGGCCCTTAAGTCCTGCCTGGATGCTACAGCTTCACGCTACGTGGGCAGGGGTCTTGCAGCACAGAGGAGAGGTAGTTGTGGAAACACCCCTGCTCAGACCAGCCCTGGGCTTTGGCAGAGCCTTGGAGGGGCTGGGGAGAGGGCTGGCTGGGCAGCGTGGCGTTGGGCTGCTGGCTGGAATAACTGAACTGACCATCCAGTTCCTGCAGCTGAGCTGTGCTGGGCTCTGCCGATCTAAATAAAACAAGTGCCTGGAGCTGGAACCTGCTGGGGATTTGGTGTCTGACAACGCTGGGCTATGTAACTTGAATATAAAATAAACCCTGAGCCAGAGTTGGCAGCTCTTAAATCAACTTCCACTTGTATTTTTCTGCTGAGATATGGCAGTAAATATTTTTAAAGACAGCTGACAGTGTCTTTGGGAAGATATTCTGTCACATACTACAAAAATCTTGCACGTCTTTGATAGGGCAAGATATGGCTAAGGTCACCCCTCTCCTCAGAGTTTAGGTGCCACCACTGCTCTCCATCACCAGTTGCCTCCCATGACTTTAGGGCGCGCAGCCCAGCAGGACTGGAAGTGCCACGGAAACTGTGCTAGGCTGGCTGGTGACTTTCGTATTTGAAAAACAAAATGGATTTTATTTCTAGTTTGAATTTATCTGGCTTCATCTACTCACCAAGTCTCAGTCAGCTTTTGTCAGACAGATTAAAGTTTTTTCTGGAGTCAGGAGTCTTTTCCTCTTGAAGGTACTCAAGACACCTTTGTCATCTTCAATATCTTTACAGAGATGACCCAGTTAGACCTCCTAAGCAGGGGAGATGGGTCTAATGCCCTCATTCTTCTTCCTCTTCCACTTTTCTTTTGCGCCACTTCCCTGCCTGGTTTAGTAGGCAGGATGCCTCTATTCAGGAGGCTGGGAGCTACTTGGTTTTCCAGAAACACTGGAGAAAAACAGCCATCAGGCCTGCCACTATGGCCAGCACAATGAAGGAGACGGCACCTGCCCACAGACTGGGCTGGTGCCCCTTGACCTGTTCCAGAGCCTCCGTGGGGATCATGTTGGTGAAGTTCAGCATGAAGCCCAGTGTCCATCCGATGTCCGTGTTTGCTGCCTGAGGTGAGAGAGCAGAGCGTTCAAAAGTGCTTCTTCCAGGCACCAGTAGCAAGGGACTGGCCAGCACCTCTCCCATGAGCTGCCCCAGCTGTGATTTCACACGTGGATCTGGCTGTGGTGAACCTGATCTTACCAGCACCAGTTACACAGGGAGCTTTCCTGTCCCCTCCTTCCCAAGGGCTAAAGGGCAGCTGAACATGGGTGGCTGCTCTGGTCCAGATGCGCCTCTGTGACCTTCACATGATTTTGGATCTGAGCTTTCCTTCTCCCCCAGCATGCTTCAAATTTGGTCATATTGTGGTTCAAATGGGTCTTGGGGCCACCATAACCCGTCTCTGATGCTTAAGTCAATTCTGCCCAACATCAGGCACTGAAGAGGACAAATCCTGCTCTGCCTTTCTCTGACCCCCTTAAAATTAGCTTAGGTTCACACCAGAGTAAGTGAGAAACAAGCTGGTGTCAGAGGTTTGGGGACACGTAAGAAAGACAAGCTGTGCTGGGACCACTGGGTAGCAGCCATGAGACAGGGACACATTTCTGGCATGAGGCGCTCCAGGGATGCTGCTCCTGAACGCATCTTCAGGCCAGGACAAGGATGTGACCGCAGCTGCCTGCCCGCTCCCGCAACCCCGCGGGATCTTTACCTGCTGGCTGAAGCGGATGCTGCTCCACGTGCGCTCGTTGAACTTGTAGCCATCAAGCAGCAACGTCAAGATGTAGATCGCCATGGAGCAGTATGAGTGTAGGTACCCCTTCCGCCGCGGGAAGGTCTCCACCAGCTGTGGGGCCATCGGGGAACATGGTGCAATGGAGAGCGAAACAGATGCTCAGAAAAACTCCCTGGCCCAGGCAACAGCAGTTCGTGTGCTGCCTGGGCAGGGATTTGGGACAGGACAAGCACAGGGCTCCTTGCTGCCCTTCACAGGGCTCTCACCTCTGTCCAGTTCTTCTTGCAGAAGGTCCAGACCGTGGAGTTGACGTCATTTAGAGACTGCTGGCTGGTCAGGTTCAGGAAGTGGAAGGTGTAGTAGAACCCAGCAAAGGCCTGGGGTTTAAGGGGAGATGGTAAAAACTACATCTCCTTTGTGACCCAAAAAGAACCCCAGGGGCCCCTCTTCCCTGGAGGAAGAGTCCCATGTAATTCTGAGGGTTCTGCATCCAGCACCCACGTGATGGTCTACCAGAAAGTCTTGGGGCTGCTGCTTGCACTCTGGGCTAGCTCAGACTTGCTCCTTGGGACAGGATCTTCCCATTTCTCTCAGGGAGGGCTGGGACATCACAGGAGGCAGAAGCCACCTCCCAGCATAGGAGAAGAGGTTTGCAGATGGGACCAGCTCTAGGGTCCCCTCCCTCCCCACCCCGCCCCACAACCAGTGACAGAGGAGACTCCCACCCTCCACCTTCCCCCACCACAGCCGCGGGGACGGAGGCTCCTTACGAAGAACTGTCCCCGCACGGGCGGCTGATAAACCCCGTTGAACCCGCACGTCCTGTTGGCCCCACAGCTGAAGTTGAAGAGTTTCTGGATGGCGCTGCTGCACGCTGCTGGGTCCCCTGTCCCCGTCACCATGAGGACCTGTGCAGGGCTGGGTGGGCTTGGTGCACGGACACAGGGACTGTCGTAGAGGTCTGCCGTGGTGACGTTCTCCCGGTACCCCTTGGGGTAGCAGGGGTGGGATATCTGCTGGGGAGCTCGGCTGCCCTGAGAGAGAGCGAGCCATTAGTGGGGCTTGGCGTAGGATGCCAGGGAGACCCGACCCCACAGCCCGTCCCGTGCTTACACATTCCCAAAAAGCAGGATCTAAACCCTCGGCAGTTTGGAGGAGAAGCAGGATCCATCCTTTGCATGACTAACCCGCCCGTGGCTTTTGCTGGTCCTGCTGTCGGCCCCACCACCGAGCCATGCTGGGGTGGCAATGCCCCTGCCAGCCCGTGCCTCCCCGCGGGGATGGCGACCTGCTCCCGAGGACATGGCGTGTGCTCTGCCTGCACAGAGCTTGTTGGTCTGGCCACTCGCTCTGTCCCCTCTGCATCGTGCAGGCCCCAGCCCAGAAATGACCACCAACACATCCCGCCTGCACGGTCCCCAGGCACCTCCGTCGCCCGCAGCGCTGGGCTGTGCGCTCTGTCCGAGGGCAGACCGGGGGACGCTGTGAGTGGTGGACTGGCGTGCGGGAGAGGGTGTTGGGAATCCTCTCTCCGGGCAGAAACTGAGGAAGGGCAAGTGAATGGGGACGGGGAAGAACCTAAGGATACAGCTGGGCGTGGAAAATGATGAAAAATGCCATTACACGTCAACACCTGGGGAGAAGGGAGCCCTGGCAGGGAACCACCACCACCTCCCACTCAAATGAGAGAATTTTTTGCTTCAGTAGATAAAACCTAAGCCTCTCCCAGGTTTTTAAATTCGTGAAAATTCCCAATTCCCTAACACTACTTCCACAGGCACGCCCAAACTTTCTGGAAGATATTTCTGATGGCAACGGGACATGGGTGAAGGCATCCTGGTGACGAGCGGCTGCAGTACCTGGTGGAGAGCTGCCAGCAGCATCTTCAAGGCCTGCGTCTGCCCATAGCAGAGGTAGCTGTGGGTGTAGAGCGGGTAGTTGGTGCCGTACAGCCTGAAGAAGACGGAGGTGTTCTTGTCCTCAATGGTGACTCCAGGCTGGAAGGTTATTTGTGTCGAGGCACCTCCAAGGTCCAGAGCTCCCAGAACCTCAGTGTCCTGTGGATGTTCCCATTCCTCTGCAAAGGAAAACTGGCCCCATAACACGCAAGTGTTAGTCTCAACTGGAGGCAGCCACAGTCCCCGTCCCTTCCCTCAAGGTTTTGTGGGCTCGGAAGCCCACATGGACCTTCCGCATCCTGTTTCCCTGCTTAACCCCTTCCTGCCCACGTCCTCATTGACCCACATAGACCTCCAAGTAGCCCCCTGCCTGCTGCATATCGTCTGGGATCCAGAGACTTTCAGGAGGGAAAGAGTAACACGTTCATCTGGGGGCGGATATTGCTGCATCTGTGATACCAAAATGGACCCATTTGTGGGTCCATTTTGGAGAGCACACTTGTGAGTCCCCGTGGAGAGCACAGGGCCAGGTGGAGCTGGACACAAAGATCCTTGATTCTGGTAATCACATCAGTGGAGTTGAGTCTGCAGTTCACAGCCACAGGCTACATTTATTTGGGTGACTAGTGCCCTAAACCTACATTTTTCTCTCCTCTGGCACTAAAGAAACCTGGTGTAGCTCAGACAGGGGTAATTAAGCTGCTCACCCCTGCTCTGCCCCCTCCCCCAGCCCGCACCTTGACCAGCGTCTCCAGCAGGTAGTTGACGGTGATCCAGCCGAAGGAGCCCTCCTCGTTGCCCGTGAGGATCTGAGCTCCGCGGAAGTCCACGGGGTACTCGCCAATGGCCTTGGCGACCTCGGCGAAGACCTGCTCGGCCTTGGTGCTGTTCTGCGCCCTGCCAGGGAAGGAGATAAACGGTGTGCGGTGGAGCAGGCAATGGCTGGGCAGCTTTCGGAGCGGGGCTAATAGCAAGAGGCTGCCGTCTTCTGCAAAGCATCGGGGCTGCTCGCAGACAGGGCAGAGCTGCCGGGTCCCGCAGCTGCTGCGTCGGGAGTCTCCCTGGCAGTGCTGCCCGCGGGCTCTGCCTGGGCACACGGGAAGGTGATGCCGGTCGGGCAGAGGAGGTTCGTCCACCTCAGGCTGCTGCCGGGCTGCTGCTGGAGGGGGCTGGGGGGTTCCCCGTGGGCACGGCCAGCTCTGGGACACCCCGGGGGACTGCAGGCACGGGTGCTCTGCCCATCACCATGGCCTGCCCGGACAGCAGCCCCCTGTAACCCCAGCCCCTGTAACTCCAGCCCCCC
>VYZM01008315.1:96965-138248 GCA_013398915.1 Dromas ardeola | reverse complement strand
CCTCCTGAAATCTAAGGTAGCGAAGGAAATGAAGCTGCTCTGCCCCAAAAAATTAAGTTCACTTTGCCCAATGTAAGACACCTGAGAACTGTGTATTTCCCAGCCTTCCCTCTGCCTGAGAGAATCCTGAGCTCTGTATGGGCACATCTAACTGTATTTTCTTTTCCTTTTATGCAAAAAAATAACGACAAATTAACCAGTGTCTTACCACATCCAGCCAGTGCTGCCAAACGTGTGGTCACGAACAAGGACATAAATAAAATGTGCCTGGATGAAGTATGATTCATATTTAGAGAGGAGGCACCCAGGAGATGTGCCGGGGATGATCTCTGTCCCCTGCTATTTTATCTGTCTTGCTAAGGCATTTACACGGCTCCCATTACCATGCTGCCAGAATATATAGGGACGTACAGCTATTCTTACAACACTCAAGTAGAGTGGACAGATTACATGGGTTATCCCAGGTCAGAAGTTTGAAGCAGAACAGATCATTACACAAGCTTCACAAGCTCTTGATCAGGAGATGGTGTTTATTGACCATTTTTATATAAATCAACACCTAACCCCGTTCCCAAAGTATCCAACTGTTTCTCAAGCATTTATGCCAAAATAATCGAGAAGCCCCATGTTGGAGGTTTTATTGGACACGAACCAATGGTTGAAATGAACTGGTGTTTGACTTAATAGCAGCTTCTTTTGGCGCACATCAAATGCTCTTCAGCTATGGCTGCGAAGATAAATATATTTCATAACAAGACTTCTAAATTTCTATTTTAGTCAATCATTTAATCATTTTAATCGTAGAGTGCCTAGTGAGACTGTATTTCCCCCCATTGCCCATGTGGTCATAAAACTGAGTACACCTGCTTCAGCACAAATGGAGGAATCGTGCCCTTTATTCAAGCTTTTATGATTCCCATATGATACCATAGAGTCAGAAATAGTAACATGTTTATAATTATTGTTATCTGTAAAATGGCAAAATATTTACCGACCTGGTAGAGTGTTGGGAAAGATAATTAACTATTCTTTGGAGAAGCTCTTAAGACTGCTGAATACTAAGTCCTCCAGGAGAGAGAAATACGTGATCCACTGACACTTGGTTAACACACGCCCATGTCATCACCCCTGCAGCCTTTACGGCTTCACTGGCCTTGGTAGCCAAAAGAAAAAAGCAAGGCTGAATCGCTCAAAATTAATAATGGCTTTAGACAACACTTGGCAATCAAAAGTAACGTGTTCAGTATGTTGACGTCTTTTCCCTTAAAACAGCTAGTATTCCAGTTTTAACCTAAATATTTTTCATCTAGTACCACCTGTCTAACACAGTGCATTACTGTATCTCCCATCATTTTACTGATGCCAATATGTGTTCATGCTTAATAAGCGTAGTCAGCAGTAATTTGCTTTGGATTTCATTATGAAAATGCGCTTTTTTAACAATTTTATTTTCTAAACCAACTTCTATTTTTTTATTCTAGGTTTTAAAGTCATGAGGATATGTTGTAGATGCCTAGAAAAAATCCTCATGAGAGAAAACCTGTGACCAATAAAGGTACCAAAGCAAAAGCATACAAGAAGAAAATGTGATGAAATTCCAGACGCCAAAGATACCTTCAACAGCAGCACCATTGCAGCAATGTAATGAAGGATGTTTTCAGCATGTATTTAATAAATTTCTACTTTTAGTGGTGACAATTTAAGCTTAGTCAAATCAGAGGGTTTGGACTGGAATTCACGGCAACAATGCTAGACAGTTTCTCACAATGCACCCATTCGAATGGCTTTGGAAAATTACGGTTTCCACCTTTCATATCTTTATGCTGAAATATCATTGTGACTATTTCAGGTGTAACTAATGTGAGCTTTAAGATTAATTTAATACATTAACCTTACTATGGTGTGGTCAGATGTAAAAGCCAACCAGTTCTAAAATGCTGTTAACGGGTTTTAATAATGCCTTGCACTAGAGCTGGTAGGATATTTTTGCATGAAAGAATTGATAGCAAGTATTATATAAAGTTAGTCATTATGTGAATTTTTGTTGTTCAACTCTTGTTTCATCCAAAAATATGAGTAATTTTGACCCAATCACCTCCTGATAAATGAAGATGTTAACATGTTCTGCAACATCTGCCCTGGCATAGTGCATCTGGAGAGATTTTGTCTGAGATGATCAAGTTCATGCACCAAAATGCATCTCTCCAGGTCTCTGCAGCGATATTTCTGAATGGACAAGCATTTCAGTTTTCTCTCAGAATCTTTGGACAAATCTGGGAACGCAGAGTAACTTTTCTCTGTTCTTTTTACAGAGGTAGCATTGCACATGCACATGACAGTATTTCCAGTAAGTTCAGCTATGCAGGGCAGTTTGCGGCAGAAAAGCATTAACAGATAATGTAGATATAAATTCACTATTTAACTATACAGCAGTAGGAGTAACAAAAAACTACAAAGCATTTAGCGTAAGTGTAACAGTAATCTTCTGCAGTAGACACCTCTCCACAGCAACTGGGATGAGCTGGTAGCTGCTGCTGTGCCATATTTCAAACCAGCACTTTCCACGGAGAGGAAATAGGGCAGAATGAAGGCTATGAGGAGTTGTCACATTTTTACACCAGCATGTCTAAATGTTCGTAACAGGCCTTCAGTATTTCCATTTCAACCCCTGGATACGCATATTGGAAAGAATAAGATTCAAGATGCAAGTACCATAAAAGGCAGTAAGAAAGAAATCTGTGCATGAACAAGATGAAGGAAAAAGTAGGTTCACGATTCAGTGTAGATGGAAATCCACTGATGAATAATGCTGAGAAGGCTGAACTGTTTTGTGTCTTTTCATTTTCTACAACTATGACAGAGAACTAACAATTCAGTGACTACTTTTGCTAATTCCTCAAATATCCTAGGGCACTTTTTTCAGATTCTGGTTCTCTCTGTATACCTGCTTTAAAATACTCTTTAAATTGCTTTTTTTTTCTGTTTTCTGACTTAAGCTCCTACCATATAGTTAGAATTAATTTTGCTAAACTTCTGGACGCAAATTTCAGATTCAAAGCTTTGAATGATTTTATTCTCTTATCATCTGCTATTTGATCTCTTTCCATGTTAAGTACTGAACTTCTAACTTGCCTTTGTCTTTCCTTTACATTTTCATTACAGAATCTTTTCTTCGTGCTTTTTATATACCCTCCCAAATACATTTCAGTTTAGCCTTTCTGACTTTATTCCTGTATTCTTGACCTTTATTCTCACCCTCAGATATGTCTCCTTGCTTCTGCTTTTTACACACATTTCATTTTGACTTTCAAGTCACAAAAGTGATGTAACATGGCTTTGTCAGTTGTAGGGGGAGGGCATAAACACAGCTCACTCCAAATCAGAAGACTCAGTTTTTAGTCTTTTTAAGTATAGCCCTACAAGAAATTAGATTATTAGAAACCAATACCCAGGAAAATCCAGTTGCTGATACGATAAGATTTAATACAACTAGCAGATATTCAGATGAGTGAAAACAGATTTGGTGCTAATCAGGTGGGAAAGTCTGAAATAGCAACACAGAAAACCATTGTGGGTTCTTAATCTAGAGGAGTTAACCATCTGGGACAATATTGCATATATCGTGACCACAATATTATAACCTCAGCTCTACCCTAAGGGGAGCTGTGGTTCTCTCTCCCTGTGCGCGAGACCTGCAAGGTCTACAAGGTAGCAGGTGTTGCTCTAGTTCACTCAGAAGGGATGACAATCTGGAGTTTTTTGAATTCATTAATAACAATTAATAATAGTTAATGATTAATAATTGTTAATAATAATTAATAATTAAGAACACAAAACTGGAGTGGATTCAGAGGTCTGAGCAAGTTATACAAATGATTGCCACACCCTGCTTTTCTATCTGCTTTCTCTGTGCTTCCTACAACACAGGAAAATTGTCCTGAGTCCTGCTGAGCCCTGCTAATACTGAGAGATTACTGAGAGGCCAAGAAAAAGCTGAACTGGACTGAAGGGCAAATGTACTGGGTGAGTTTCATCCAGCTGAGCTCAGACATCTATATCTGTGTCTCACTCTGGAAAGAAACATTCATTTCTAGGGCACAGTTCATCTGATCCCAAAGCAGATGCCTCAAACATCCAGATGCATTGCTCGTAACAGGCTCCGAAGGACCCTGCTTCTCCGCACCGAATACAAAATCACTTTAAGGTGACTAGCCCAAATATAGACAAACCACCGACTTCTAATGATGGGCAGACTAAACTCCATCCCAGTTGCCAAGCCTTGACAGTACAGTACAAAGCAAATAAATGAAGAGTTTAGAGAGATGCCCAGGACTGACATCAAGCCCTGAGATATTCGTAGTTACCCACTGAACAGCTCAAGGAAGTCAAAGCCTGGACTTTGAAATACGAAACTATAAACAACTTCAGACTGATCATCAAAGGCTTTAACGAGCTCAAATCTATTCCAGCCGTGCTTTGCAGCTGGGCTCCCATCTTCCCTGCAGGGTTGCTTCAGTCCTTGGAGTAGACATTATCCTCCCACTGAAGATCTCCAAGGATCTAGCTGTGATGGAGCTAATTATAGGTAATCTGCTGATGTATGATTAAATATGCTCACCAGCACAATTTGCAGATTGCATGGTATGCTCTGCTACGCCAAGCAAAAGGATCTGTCATTGAACAAGAATAAATACCAGCTTGGACTGCAGGAGATTAGCGATTTGAAGCACCTGTTGTGTGACAAAGACATCCAAGCTGGGATGCCCATTCAAACAAATTCCCTTAAAGAAGGGATGCCTTGTCATGTACGTGTTAGGAAATACAATTCTTCCTTAATCACAATTAAGGAATCATTTCTTAATATTTACCTTTTACTACAGACCAGAGGAGGAGTGGGTGGAACTGCTAATCCACCCACCGTGCTAGATGTGCTACAAATATAGTAAGAGACAATTCGTCCACTAAGGAGACTGGAAGCTAAAAATACAAGGCAAAGGCTGAAGGGCAGCCAAAGGCACAGGGTGATACTCCGTGTCTGCAATCACACGGCTGGTCTGTGCCCAAGGACTGTTCTCTGTCCCCGCAGCACTGCTTAAATACAGCTCAGAGCGACCGTGGAAATGAGAAAAGCCCTTAGAGATTGTAGAAAAAAAAGTTGCATGGAATGATGTCTTTCACGCTGTCCTTAAGTTAACATTTAGCCAAAGATCTCAATCAGTGCAAGATTGCATCAGTTGCTGGCTACTTTTCTGTAAAACGGATAGTAGAATCTGCTTCTGAGTGACCGACCCTTCCAGCACTGTCTGGGGACTGATAAAACCAGTAGTGGGATTTGATTATAAGTAGTCTCAAATTGGATTAAAAAGTTGTTTTACAGAAACCATTGTGTAAATCACCAAGTGAGCCTTAGGAGAGGTCCAAGGCACCGCAGAAATCCCTCCTGAACTGGACACACAGGCCTGGAAAGGGGCTTTGTACTACACCAAAGTTCCCAGAGTGCCTCCAGTCTGAACACGAGGAGCTGCAAAAAACAGGAATATCTTCTATATAATAACACAGAGCGATTCTGTCTTCTAAACCTAACAAAAAGTAGCCAGCACAAAACCAAACATACCTTAACTGCTGAATCCTGGTGGGAAAGTTGAGGTGAAATTACGTCCTCCCAAAAGTTTATGCCACTGTCAAAGACACACAGAGGTCAAAAATACACATAAGACCCCTAGAGAGCGCGGTGACTTTCAGAACAAAGTCCAAAATGTTCTGTTCGAGGCATTCTTTGAAGTTGCCATCAAAAATGACGCAGCCAAATGAAAAAAACTGCATCAAAGCACTAGTAACAGAATATGAAAAATCCAAAGAAACAACACGAGACTTCTGATTCGCTGTGCCAGGGCTAGCATGTAGCATGTACGTACTTGATTTATTCCTATCCATGGACTACTCAATGTATTTATGTTTGGAATTGATCTATTGCACAATGCAATGAATAACACAGTAATAACAGAGAATAAATCAGTTTCCTTGGCACCGGGTTCTGGATAGTAATAACCTACAAATAACACATGACTCATTGACAATTCCCTTTCATATGCCAATTTAAAGGGAACAATATTGAAGTTCATTAAATTATGCCCATACGCTCAGCTATATCCTGTTCAGATATGCAGCTTATATAGGTGCTGGCACTGAGGTATTTTGTCCACCAACCAGGGTCCCAAGCCAAAGATTATTAACCAAATCAGTTACAAGAGAATGATGAACATGACATAAGTAAAGCAGTATCTTTAGGCCATTACACCTATGACAAAACAACTGCTATCACAGAAAAGCAGAGCATAATCTATAAGTGAATTAACAGCTACCGATTTTACGGGTGGGAGAGAATTAGTTTTTTCCAAATGAAGGTGACGGGCAATTTGTTTTGGAAACAATCCATGCCTTCAACATTAAGATCATAAAACTTAAGCCACCACCACGTGTTGTTTCAGCAAGAACAGCAGAAGATATGCCACCACATCACAGGAGAAGTCCTGGCCTCCTTGACATTCAATGAAGAAATGTCTTGGTTCTGAGCCTTGCTTTTTACCCCTGTTTGGGTTTGTAAGAACAACACGGGGAGCAGAAATTCAGCGCAGGGGAGGCAGGCGGTGGACACAACACACTTCCAAACACTGCACAGTTAATTACAGCCCTGGAGTCCCACTCAATTGGTAGCGTGGGCCAAATATATTCTGGTGGTTTTTAATTGCTTGTTGCTATATTAATGTTACTTTTACAGTGATTAGAAAAGATGTGACTCAGAAATGAGCCACCACAGGAATGACAAACATTTCAAACTGGAAAGAAATGCACTGGGCTTTCCTAATGAGATCCACGAGGTGGTAAGGCGGTGAAAATGAAAGGGAATCTTATAGCAGATAAAATATTTTACTTAGCCCATGCATGTTATTAAAAATCTGTTAGACATGAGTAGCATAGAGTTTTGTGGGGAACAAAACTGATGAAGTCAGGTCCACCGTGCAAGTGTTTCAGAAAGACCAGACCCTTCCTAGAGCTGATTCACATGTCTGCAGGCGGGTGCCTGACTAATGGGTGTACTTACACCCACAACTGAACACACGCACGCCGGCAGGCATGCACCTCTGTCCTTATTCAGGATAACATATCTACACAGCATCATACACACACTGAAGAAGACCTCATACCCCTCCGCGGTAATTTTCTAGTCTGTGCTAAGAGCGTATCCTCCCACTGCTTTGTGCTAATTTGGCCTCCCAGCTTATTTCTTTTTTCTCATTCACTTATCTGCTTCCATTCCTTTTGCCTTTCAATGTTTTTCAAAAACAAATGAATGCTATGCAAAAGCTGTGTTATTGCAATGTTTACCCAGCGAGGTCAGGAAGATGGCAAAAGCTATCTGGCATACAAAGATGGGGGAGAAGCGCAAACAAGAGCAGTCATGCCAGACACTTTCAGAAGCATAGCCAAATGCAGGGTCAGGGAGACCAGAACAGTTAAAATCAGTCAAAATGTCCTGTCCTGAACACCGCAGTAAGACTCCAGGGACAGTCATGTAAATCATCACCAATCTCCAGAGACTAAAAATATGTTTAAATTTTCCCTCGCACTCTGTAAGAAAAAAGTTTTCACATCAGAAGCATCAAATTTCCTACTAGAAGACTTTTGACCACAAAACATTATCTAGATCTCCTACAGGTATCTCTCACTTTAGGGGAGAAATAAAAGCAGGATGCGGAGGCTGACTATTCTTCCACTCCCTACCAGCTGCCAGTTGGCTATTTAGAAACTCATTAACTTCCTCAAGAGACCTTGGCCCTAATTAGTGCCTGGACTGATCAGCCTGCCCCTTTCTCCTTCACCTCTGCCTCTCAGGGCCTTCCACAATGATTACTGGAAACCATACTCCTTTTGTACAATTTAAAAAAACAGACTTTCTTGAGCTATCAGGATCTGCACACAACTTGAATTCAGTTCTGCCTCGGATCTTACCAGACCACTCCAGAATTATCCAGTTTGCTTTGACACCCTAATTCTTCATGTGTACATGTATCATTCTTAAATTCTTCTCTAAACCAAGCTCTGTAGTTTCCTTTTCTTTGCCTTTTGTACAACAGAATCTGTTTTAACTGCAATTGAAGTGTCACCAGGGCCACTCAGCCAGCTGCAGTGTTGATGCCAATCCTGCAGTCTTTTTAACACTGTCAGTGAGAGGGAAATGAACAAAAAATGGACTAATTCCACCTTCCAAAACCGGAATGTATTTTATATGTAGATATGTATCTATATGCTCCATAATGGTGACAAAAAGAACATATCAATGTAATAGAAAAGCAGGAGGACTCCTCACTTTAATTTCTGTCTAAATGGATGCAGTTAACAATGTTAAGTCCAATAAATACGTGAACTGAAAGATAAACAAAATGTAGAAAGCAAAATGAGAAAAGTTATGATTGTAAAGCACAAGCACAGTCTTACTCAGGCACTTACACAGTTTAATGCATGTGGCCGGCTTATGCAAAATGTTTTTTATTTTCTGAATTTCTTCCAATTTCTCAAAAATTCATGTCTGCCCATGAAAAAAAAAGCTACCATGCCCTGAAACTGGTCTTTTTGGATGACTGGACACGGGTTCCACTGCTGCACAGCCACAGGTGCATTCATAGTGCAGCTAAAGCCATCCTCTTCCCAGGTAACTGTGATAGTCCTTATTCACCAAAATAAGGGGAAGTATTGTCCTTGCATGAGGACTATTAAAATAGTCAGTCCAAGGGCTATAAAGTAGTAATACTACTCTAACACCTCTCTAATTAATATAATTACTGTAAATGCCACCTAAAGACTCTTATCTTATTTTGGATATAACACAGATCTTCCATTGGCATTACAGGAAGGCAAACTGAAGCCAACATAATTCATTATCATAATTACATATTAATGATAACCCTAGATTTTTTTTCCAAAACAATGTTTGAAAAACATCATCACTACAACAACAGAAATCCTAGCAGAAGTGAGGATAGTGATCTCCTGAAAGGTATCCTACCTGTAGCAATTAAACGAAATTGTAATCAACAGATTTCTCAGCTCAAAGACAGTCTGGTGAAAATAATAACATATTTTAACAAAACATGATGCCATGACACCCAAGGAAATTCTTAACATTATATCTAAGAGAGGCACGAGGCTACAAGGCCCATTTAAAATAATAACAGTCAGTAACCTGTTAAAAATGTTCCTGTTGTGGCATCCTTACCTTGAGTAGTCACTTATTTACCCAGCTTGAGCTGCAGGTATGGTCAAACCACTGATTAAATATTTCCTGAATTCTATCGCTGTTTTCCTTAGGATTCCATATGTACGTACCCAAACCACACATGCCTGTTTTCTGTTTTCTCACATTCTCATACACAAATTTCCAATTCTGTATTAACTGTCCTTTCTATTTCAAACACAATTTCCCTCACACACTCAGGCCTTTTCAATTTCTTAAAGACCAGTCTTTAAAAAGAAAGAAACTGAATATGCAGATCTTTTCTTCCACCCTTCCTAAGTAAAAATTTCAGTCTCTATAATTCCTGGGAGAAAAGAGTTCTGCTTCAGAGACTTCCAGGGAACAGAAAACTTTCCCAAACAAGAAGTGCTTCTGGCTTTGTAAGCACAACTGATCAAATTTCAGAATTTCCATCCCAAAGAACATTTCCACATTCATTCTCTGCAGAATTTGGATGAAAAGTTGGAATAATTAACTCTACAGAAATATTGATATACCCTATAGATATACTCTTCTGATGGAATGGAGCATTATCTCCTTACCAGTTCTCATTTTTAAATAACTTAAGGGAAAGAGTTCATCTTCAGACTGAACACCGCTTTTCCGAATGGCCCTGTCTGTCAGTACACTCAGGGCAATGAATCTAAATTGCCCTCAGAAATGATGGATGCTCCCTGTACTTGCAGGATGAAGACCAATCTGAAGAGTACATGGTGGGCTCAACAGCCTCATTGTAAAGTAGTCTCACTGCAAGCAAAGTAGCTTCATTGGAAAAGGTACTTTGTGAAAGAGAGGAGTTATTTTTTAAAAAAGCTCTTCTGCCTGAAACTCAAAGTGCAATAGATTTATTTGGCAAATATAGATGGAGAAGCTTCCAGTGCTGAATAATAATGGCAAGAGGACCATCAGTTCTGCAATCATGAAAATCACCAGATTCAGATTCCTAAATAACTTCTTTTTAAAACAGGAATTAGCCATCTAAATCACTTAGCTCAAAAAAAAATTAAAGGTATTTAGGTGCCAAGTCCCCCTAGGGTTAAGATATTTGACCATAAACAGGAAGATTTGGATAGAATAGCTATGTAATTTCAAAAAAACATTTCAAAATGAGAGCACACTGGCCAAGCAGCAAAAGCTGTTACCATCACAATAGTCAACCACATAAATAAATCATCAGCATGATTGATCTCAGTGGCCTTTAATCCTGCTGTCTCTTTTCCCAGGCCATCTAGGATACTTTGTCCAGCATGTTAAATCTAAAAGATAATAACTATTGCAGATAACACGGCTATCTACAGCATTTTGATACAAATATCGGGGCATGTCCCTGCACAAGAACTACATTGTCCATTAGTCAGGATGCCCCCAACTTTGGCATGGATGGATAAAGAAGAGATCAGAGGACAAGAGGAGCTACCCCTTCTTGTGTGATCTGTGTAAAATGAAATGCAAGGACAGTCCATGCATCGGGGAAGGCCGGGGCAGGTCCCCTTGCACACTGAGCCGTGGAAACCTCCCTGAAGAAGGCAGAGCAATGAAATATCAAGGTAGTTTCCCTCTTTCTCCTTTGAGCTTCTGGGGCCTCTGACAAGCAAATCTCAGGCTGTACCTGGCCTCCTCACTTCACTTCAGGAGAATGTAGTTAGACTGAGACTAAAGGGTCCAGGCTGGCTATGACCGCAATAACAACAGGCAGCACAAGAGCCTTTATTTCATTCTCTTTGGATGGTAATGATTAAAGTAGCTGATAAAGTGCAAAACCATGCATGAATAACCTGGGATCATAGTGACAGCCAAGGTACCATGTCAGCTGACCATCATCGACTGCCCAACATCAGCTAGTCTCCCTGCCTGCAGAGCCTTTCCAGGCTGATGGCATTCTCTCGGTGAGAGGAACGGAGGCAGAAACGCAAGGAGGAAACCCCGCACAAAGCGAGGGAGTGTTGGAAGGAAAGATTTACAAACGAAGTCTCACTCACAAGCATATTTAAGTAGCATAGGCAAAGTCATGAAGTGAAGGAGACGGTACGAGCATCGGTGTTTGCTGAGCTCAATGAAAGTTGTAACTGAACAGAAGGGTGGTGGGAGAGGAAACAGTAAAGGAGGTGTGAAGATGAGAAGCCAACCCACAATACCAGAAGGTGGCATTATGTAGTAACAGCTGCAGAAAATGTGGTTTTAGTGGCATATTGGACAAACACTAAGAGTTGCAACTGCAGGAGGAAAATGAAGATTAGAAAGAGGAGAAATGAGCTGGCATAGGGATCAACAATGCTGATAGAAAAGGAGACTGAAAGGTTTGAGGTCACTCTGCAACTGGAGATCTCAACTGAGTTGACTCCTGACAGGAGCTAAAGGAGGAAGGGAACATGTGGCATTTGTTGTCCTGGAAAGGAACGTCTTTCTAAACTACTTGTTACTAGCCACAAGATTAAGGCTTGGAAAAGAAGTCAAAAATGTCTGGATGATTGAAATTATTTCACTTACATCTGCTGTTCCTGAGAGATGTAGGCTTTGACCTATTCTATTTTAAATTACCTGATAATAAATTATCTACATTGTTAGTTAATGAATGCATCCACTAAGAAATTATTTCAAGGAAATTATGTTTGCCTTCATATCCTTGCTTGCTTGCCACATTGAAGCAGCAACACTGAATAATAATTATTACAGATAATGCAAATAATCAGAACAGGCCAATGAAAGGTCCAGGAGATGCAGCAGCACTCAGAGGAGGGTGAGATGTCTTCACCAGATTTCATATGAGTGAGTGAGTCACTTTGTGAGTCACTGTGTCACGTGTTTTCTGTTGATAGTACACCACTAACACCATCTCCTGGCCAGCTGGTGTCTGGAGTCAAATCTTTATAAAGGTTTCTGAAAGCCTGGAATGAAAGGTATTGCAAACCTAGAAAATAGTATCTTTGCCATATCTTATATACGTTCATATTCATTGGCTTTACATACGCCAAAATAATACCAAAAGAAACCCCACAGAATCAGATGTAGGGTGCAGGCATTTCAAATAGATTTTTTTTTTCCAAAGGGTTTCCAGCAAAGTTTATCAGAATAGTCTAAAATCATCTCACATTTTCAGAACTGATCATTGATTTGGGTGTACTTTGTTTTGAGACCCACTGAGAAAACCAAAACTGAAATTAAGGAGAAGCCTGTGAAAACAGACCCTTTTTCAGTGTTTCAGGTTCCGCTCTTTAAACCTTACACATTTTCTGAAACATCGCTAATATATCTTCACCACCTATTGCTATCAAAGATTCAGTATTTCCTGATCTTTTTACTCATTTTTTTTAGATATGAAGACCATCCAAAGCTGCAAAGGATAACTCTTCAACTTTATGTGCTTTTGGTACAGCCAAACAGTCAAAAGACCAAGGTCTGTCCAGTTTAATGGTTACTGAATGTATCCAGCTGTTTTCAAGCATTAAGACAGGGCTTTGATGACTTCTTGATCTTTCAAAATCTTAAAGATCTGTAGAATTCCAACATGGCATGTTAAGGAGTTACCTTGGAAATCGCTCAGGGGTTATTGTTCATATATATCAATTGGTCCAGACACCTTTCATTTCAAATTCATTTACGAGCTGACACAACTCAAGGAAAACACCTTCTTAGCTTTGGCTTTAGAGACCGTATTTCCAGAAAAATCAACACAATCAGTAACTTGTATTTTTGCCTTTAAACTAATTCAGGAACATAGCATCAACTTCTAATTTTAGCTAATCCCAGAATAAACAAACAGCAGCCGAGCCTCCTGCGTCATTAACAGCATAATCAATCTAGAGTCTTCAGCACAGTCTGTGCTAGAGAATTCAGTACTTGGAGCTACACTGGGTTTCTGATGAGAGAAACCCTATGAATCCCTTGGAAGGTAATCAGATTATTGTACTCCTGAGGGATTTTCACAGGAGAAGAGAACTGCAGTGTCATACTTTCTGGAATAGCTTGTAGGAAATATTATATGAATGTCTCTGGTGTATTATAATACAAACATTTTGCAGATGACCACAATGCTCTGTTCAGCCAGCTTAGATTGAAATGATTGCTTTCTGCAGAGTGCATACTTCATCCAATTATGTTGCTGTAAGCCACAATAGAAGTCAGAAATAGTCATTTTAAATGCTAGCAGAGAGTACTTACGATCATCATACAAGGTGGTCAAATTGATTTTGAGTGAATCGGTGCCACAACAGCTGCAGCCCACCAGAAGAAAAAGAAAAGGTGCCAACTTTCTCAAACTTGGCTACCAGAGGAAGCCTGTGAACATCTCTGAAGAGCTGTATATGGGCAGTGACACAGCCATCTCTTGCATTTGGTGTTTCAGTAATTCTCCAAGAAACCCTATCTTCAAACAGCCAATTAAAAAAGGAAGATCTGGTTTTTATTTGCGATCGATTGAGTCATAAAGCAACAAGTATATGAATAACTACTTGAGAAAGCCTCTAGACTGCATTGCTCTGCTTCATTCCACTACATGGAGCCTGTAACATCTCTCTACTGCTGTAAAACATGGTGAATGGAACGAACCATCTCAATGTATATCATCACTAGTGTGATGGTGCAATTTGAAGAAAACAACATCCTTTAATTGATCTGAGATTTGGTCTGTTATCTATGGGAAGTCTCAGAAAGTGACCTTTTTGGAGGTTGAATGCACTAGAGGCTATGTCTTGATGAAGTGGGAAGAAAAACTTCGTTTATGGCATCAGAAAAGGAAAATCCCCCGAGACATTCAGCTGGTGATGGATTGTGAGTCATCAAGTCATTGTTAATGAACCATAAGGCCCAGTGTGAATGGTAAACTGACAAGCAGGGGGAGTTCAGTACTTTAGGTGGTAAAACAGCCTCTGGGATAACTGAGAGCCTCTGTTCCAGAAGACATGGCCTGACAGTCCAGGCAATCATCCTGCAGCTTCCCATAAAGCTTTTCTTATTCAGAGGACAGACCCATCCAAAGTTTTCTTGGGTAGCTTCTCCTCCAAGCTGCTTACTGTTTCAATGACACAAGGGAAATAAGAGCAGTACAGCCAGCTCAAGAGCTCTGCACTGGGCTTTGCTTTTCTGGGCTCAGTTCCATTATCTGCAAAACAGAGATAACGGTACTAAGATCGTGATAAGCATTATTATGATCACTTTACAAGCACAGCACAAGCTAATTAATACAGTTAAGTTTGATACATGTAGCTCTCAAAGCCACGTAATTCTTTATAACAAACAGATCCCTTTCACAGCAAGAGAGACTGTCTCCAAGCATGATGCTATCAGCCTTCTGAAAAATCACAAACTTTTAAAAATGGGGACAACACTAGTATAATGGATAGAGTGTGCTAAGAAAAGTCGGTCTAAGAATGAACTAGCAGGATTATGTAGCTTGAGAAACCAGAACTGTGATTTTGATCAGCAGCTGCTATTGATAGAAGTGCAGAGGGTTGCGCTCGATTTGAGAGGGCAGCGCTACAGATACTGAAAGATTATTTCATGGGGAAAACGACTGGATCTTAACTCTTCAAAGGATAGGAATTATGGTGAGCATTTCTAGAACCTGATTTTTACCAGTCCTTCATGTGTGCAATCCTGTCCGGATCCCACAAAGCAGGTTTATAATTCAGCTGTCTCAGACCACCGCTAATCAGGAAGCTGGAGACAGGCTCTGCAGCTCAGTTAAGAGTAGAGGTTTTACAGGGGAAGCAGGAGTACTCTGGCCTCCCAGCACAATACAGATTGAAAATCTGAGGAAAGGTTTCTAGGCTTGGGAATGCGAATGGATAGATGCACTCCCAAGCTAGATGGCAATCAAGTCCTTTATTATAATTCTGCATTACTCCTCCTTCTGAAATTTCTGTATCAGTTTGCCTTTGCATTTTAATTTGCTTTTTTTTTTTTTATTACTTAACCTTATTTTTAAAATAAGCAGCATACATTTAGTTCCTCAGCAGTCAATGGAACTGCCACTGAGGGACACCAGAGGAGAAATTTGCCTTTAATATATTTTTAATGCTTCACTGCACTGCAGTCCTTTTTTTGTCAGCTCTTCTGTAGCAAAGCATGTTGGCTGGGTGAGCAGCATTATTTATGGCCAACGCATCATGGCCAAGAAACAGGCAGAAGATCAGACAGCTGCTACACAGTCTCTCAAAGTTGTAGTGACATACCCCAATCCAAGCTGAGAAACATCATGTTGCTGCAAACCCTCCCAGCACTAGTGGGATAACATCCAGAAGAGAGAGCATTACTGGAACAAGAGCAATGGTTACTGTGTCAGAGCCAGCTGCCAACCTGAGAAGATTAAACTAATGAATGACACAAAGCGTCCATTCTTCCTTGTTTCTCACCTTCCTCTTAAAATCCTCACCCCCACCCCCAGCCCCACACTGCCAAGAGATCAAGACCTGTTGTTGAGATAACAAGAACTAAAAGGTTTACAAGGTGTTATACAGGACGGCATGGTTGAGATCCAAAAAAGCACTTAGGCACCTCAGAAGCCATTTAGGCCTCATCCAGGTGATTCTAGAACGCTATTCCCCAACAACATCATTCTGCTACAAAAGACTTGATCCATGTATTCTCAACAGAAAATGCCTACAGTTCTGCTATGGCCCATACCAAGTGGGACAGCAGCACTGATCACAGCTGAGCCCAGCAGCCACAGCCACACTCTCTTCAAAGCACAGCTGGAGGAGACAGACAGGCCTGGTGGTCAGAGCCCTTGCCCAGGACCATGGGAGATCCGATGCAATTCTTCTTGCCTATAAAGTTCAAAGTTATCTTTCCCCAGAAGTGGTCTAACTTCTACCTAGAAGCTAGCCTTGGGCGCTCAATGAACAATTTGAGGGCGCTGTACTGACTGGAGTGGTCTCAGGCACGTGTGCCGCAGAGCGTGCAGGCGTGCTTAGACTTCCAAGGCAAACAAAACATGAATATCAAGCCCAGAGCGGTGTGCCTGGTTGGTCTCATTTCAGATGCCCACACACAGACATCCAGTGCTATTTAAGATATCCTTGAGTATCCTATCTGGCCTCCAGATCCCATTCCAAAAGCGTATGGGTCTCCTAGAGATCCTGTGTCATAGCTGCAGATATCTTGGCCACCTTACAGCACCTGTTAATGCAATACATGCCTTGTTTAGGCAAATGAGTCAAGTGCCCGGCAAGTTTAGGCATCTCCAAAAGGTGGCAGTCCAAGGATGGTTGTGGTCTCACGTGACCAGTGTAAGTCATCAGCTCTGGTCTCGCATGACCTGTTTTACGTGTCTCGTGCTTTTATTAAATCAAGTCCCATACCTTTATTAAATCAGGCCCCAAATCCTTATCCTGCATAACTAGCTAGCTCCAAGATAGCCCATAAAAAAATACACCAAACAAAACACTTACCCCCACAAAGGCTTCAAGGAAACTCAGCTGGAAACCGACGTTTTGTTCCAACAGTAGCAAACTCCAGGCAGAATTTTGCTGGAGAAGCTTCCAAAGAATAATACTCTGAATATGCTGGCAAAGCTAAACAGCAACAGGATGAGGCATTCAAATGAGCATGAAATATGATGATTTACTTCAGTCAAAATTCTGTGCTCGACGAGATTTGGTGTTGTAAATGTCTGTGTGAGTGCCTTGGACAGCAGAAATGTTAAGGGAATGCTTCTTCAGCGGAGCGTTTGTGCTCACCCACACCCCAGGGAGTGCATGTACCAACAGCAGCACCGTCTCGCTACACGTACGGCTGCAGGTGATTGCTGAAAAATTATGATTCAGTGTTGCGTAGTTACACAGACAAACAGGTGATGCCTGAGAAGTTTAGAGCAGAAGACTGTTTCTTCTGGTGGCCCGAACCTCCATCTCTGATTTTTATGTGATTCTCTCTTCCACAAACACGATTTCCTCTAATTTCCCCTGCTTCTGATTTGTTTTGTACAGTTATTGAAGAATGGCAGCCACCTGAGGACTTAAGTGCAGGGTATCTGTGGGTCCCAGGCGCTCTGTTATGCACCTGCACAGTTCTGTCATCTGCTCACAAGGCTGAAACATCATAGAATAGAATCATAGAATCATAAAATCATAGAATCATTTAGGTTAGAAAAGACCTTTAAGATCGCGTCCGACCGTAAACTCAACGCTGCCAAGTCCACCATTAGACCATGTCCCTAAGTGCTACATCTACACGTCTTTTAAATACCTCCAGGGATGGTGACTCAATCATATGCTGAAGTGACCAACCACGTGCCATGAGTAACTAACTATTGGAAAGATATTTAGTCTATTAAAGGCAAAACAATGCTGAAATTCATAAGGTATTTATGACTTGAGGCAATGAGTCTATGCAGCACAACTCACTGTAGACTTAGGATCCAGGATGAATTTGACTGTACCAACACCATGACGCATTTCCAACAGGACCCATTAACAAAGACCAGGCCCAAATAAATGCAGTTACCATGCTTCCAGATCCAGCATGGATGTCTCCACACCTGGGGGAAAATACACACCTTATCACAGACAAAACCGAGCATGCCAGGTTTTGGTGCGTGGTTGGAAACACCCTCATCAATACATTGCAGCCTCTAGGTGAGTGTCACCAGGTCTCACTCCTCCTGAAATCAGCTAGCTGTCTCCATTGACTCTCATTACCCCATAAACTTCCATATAGCTAAGGGGCTCTTCAGGTTTATTGTCTTATCCAAAACAATGAAAACTGGATGCCACAATATCTCTTGCAGATTCAAACAGCAGAACCTCCTTTTCTTCATGTAAGAACCAGACAGTAGATATTCGCACAGCTTTCCATCACAATGCATGGAACAAAGCTGGAGAGACAAGCTGCCCTTGTGGGTGAAATTCACAATAAGGCCTTCATTTGCTCTTTCTTGAAATCTTTACAGATACTTAGATTGCTGAGATTATTCAATGGGCTTGGAAAGAGTCAGGCAAATGCAACAAACCTCAATGGTCTGCTTTGCAATTTAATGGCTTTCCTTTTTCTGTGTGGGCAATTACTGAGAGAAACCTAACCCTTCCCCAAGCCTTCACCTTTGATCAGAGCAGGTATCAAATGCTGTTTGGCTTAGGTACATTTTGTGCTTGTTTCTTATGCAAATGCAAACTACTATACACCAGCTGGCACTTTTGCCAAATTTGTTTTGTGGATTTCATTCCGTTTTCTACTTTTCACCTAAAAAGGGGTATTATGTACATGGAGATTACTTTTCTGTGAAAAGATAGTGAGAGATTTATTTTCTTTCAAAAATTATGGGACGAGATCCATCTTGGAGTAATTCCACTGAAACCTGTAGCCTTACACCGATGATTATTTAATTACATTATTTGCTAAAAATCACCAGAACAAAACTCATCTGTGTTTCAAGTGCTTTGTTAATGTTATGGCGAGGTATAACCACTTACATCATTTTTAGCAAGTCATTTACACTATGCCTAATCAAGGTTAGCCAAGTATCTTAAGCTCCAAAACAGCCCTGTGTGGGCAGACCTGAGAGACCAAGTCCAAGCCCAGGGCTAAATCTGATCTCTTGAGCTTGAAGAATTGGTTTGTACAAGGTCGTGAGGCCTTTCTCATGCCCAAAGTCACAAGCTTTCTCCTGCAAACCCTCCCCGTGTTTCTGGGCTGTATATACTTGACAACAGCATGGCTCATAAAGTCTCACCAGTCCCTGGGTTCAGGTTCCAGACCAAATACACCCCCCCTCACACACACACAAAGACAAAAATAAGTGAATGTTTACCCAGTCTCTATTCAGTCAGATTTGGGCTTTGGAAATCAATTTTGGGCCTCAGTGCCTGCAGAAGGATTTGGGATGAGGATATAAAACAGACACCTGGAGTTAAATCTTCCTTATTTTAGGATTTCTGGTGAGGATAATCCTTAGTTAGGTCCCATCAAATCATTTACGAGCTTTGGTTCTTGTTCAGTGGATTATTCTTTTATTCAATTAAAGAATAATCCCCACCAATGGATTTTATCCATGTGTACATCTTTAAGTAATCTCAGTTAAATCAGAATGTGATGGCTTGCTGGATTTGGCTCACAACAATAGTGGGAGCAGCCTATTTCATGTGCTCCGTATTGCAATCCTTACAAAGCTTCAGGTCTAGCTTCAGCTTCTAGCTTCAAACTAAGCACAGAACTTTGTAGGCTTTTTAACCTTTCTTTAGAGCTTTGGATCAGTTTGCAAGAAGCAAAGTCACCCTAATTATTTATAAACAGTGTCATATCATTGTAGATTCACCCTCACACCATCATTGCTGGGTGGGAGCTGGGATCCCTTACAATGCACGCTGTAGTCGTGGCCATGCTTCGCTAATGCCATCTGGCTTGAGACACTCCTCGTAGTCTGGATTTAGAGCAGCCAATGTTCTCCTGAAGGTGCGCCCATAAGTCTCACCCACAGGAGAGCTGAAAACTCGTTGCCCAGCATCTCAGGTTAAGTTCAGAGCCACTGTGCTCTTCATCCCACTCCCTCCTCCCTCGAAAACCCACACTAATGACAACTGGAACAGCTTCACTACTGCATAACCCCATATGCCAAAAGTTGCTTGAGAGAGGGCAGACCTGCACCATACCCCTGCCACGGATGGGGCAGAATGAGGCTCTGTCCATTGGGATAACTCCATAGAAGGGGACACCAAAATCATCTCTGAGGAGCCCCCCAGAACTGGGTCCCACAGGCAAGGCCAGTGAGGTCCTCTGTGTTTTGTGACTCAAGCCAGAGATCAGAGCATAACCAACTCAACAGCACTTGGATCTGGGTGGACACACACATGCCCAAAGCTGAGGTCATGCCAGCTTACATGGCAAGACTGTTTATGGCCCATGTTTTTTATGCAGGCTTGTAAAATAGCAGCAGCATACCCAAGTCCCTTTTCTGGGCCTATCACTAAAAGCTAACACAAACAGGATGTAACAGGTCACCAGGAAATTTTACCATCTGACCAAGACTGTCACACGGCAACCACATGACTGATGGTCATATGAAGAGCAAATTTCAGTTTTCTGTGCAATGGTCAATTTTACACATTCTATATTGTAATATTTAATGTGTATTGCATAGTCTTATACACACATAGTATTATATGTTATTATTATATAGCATGATACTTAGGTTTATGGAAGATCCTACCTAAACTCAGATTACATGCGTGTGAACTTCCAGAAAAAGTAAGTAAACAAAACAACCCCAAAGGTGGTATATTATCCATGGAAATTATTTTTGTCCACTTAACATTGTCCAGATGCCATTCAAGAGAGGCATCTAATTCCTATAAATACATTTTCACTGAATTCTAGAAGGCAGCTGTTGTTTCACCTCTGCAGAAAATCTACATGTCCCTAATTAACTGTTAAAACAAACATTTTGTGCCAGTTACATACCTTCAACAGGTTTCTGTTCAATTATTTTCAAGATCTGTGAAAAGCCACCATGGAAAGACTTGTAAAAAAAAACAAGTAGCAGCAACACAGTCCCATCTAGGGGAAGAGAACTGCTTTTCTATAACTCCTTTTTTTCCTCCCACACTGGACAATACTGGCGGGCTGAGATTTAACCAGAGATGGGCTCCTTTTACAAGATTGCTTATATAAAGCGAAGATAATGCCAGCTGGGTTCATTTGAAAGAAGACATCTTGGGAAGAGCAGACAGCGCAGCTATTGCAATAAGACCGGAATGAAAATCTGAAATACTTAGCCTCTTCCTGTCTCGTAGGTATTATACTTTATTTCTTGTAGAATGCATAGGAGTATAATTAGAAGGAACTGTCACTGAAATTTACCGTGTGAGCCTTTTATAAATACATATTTTTGAATAGAGGCTGAGTGAAAATGTTGATTCTCTTTGTTGGAAATACTTAATCAGGAAGATTTTTTTTTTCTTTACCTAAATGATATTTGTTACTTCTGAAAGTCTGCTCAGTGATGTGTATATGAGGGCAGACACTGAAGAGTATCTACAAAGGGAAAATATGAGAACTGCCGACCCAATCCTGCAGGCTGTACATGCTTCTCCCTGTGGGAAACAGCTTGCAGGTTGGAGGCCTGAAGTGGAAATGTAAATTACTGCTATGTGTGTTTTCCCGACAATGCAATGGTTAGCAGTAAAGGAGAAAATGCATAATTTACCAAAACTGAGCTACATGAAGTTAAGATTATATATATCAGGATAGCCGTCGAAACAAAGAATAGTTTCAGCATTAAATTTAAAAGCACAATATGCTTGTTACTGCATCATATTTCTTCTAGTAATTTCTATTCCCTCTTTTTTCAGATCCCATTGTTTCAGTCTCATTTGGTTATACGAACACTTTAGGTTTAGACTCTTTACAAGAACAAAGAAAGCTTTGAATAATTCAAATCCACCACTAAACTGAATTAGTAAAATAGTCACAATAGTGACCCAGTGATAATAACTGTCTTGGAAAAATTTATCCTGTAGATGCAATTAAGTTGGGTGACAGAATATTAGTAATGTTATTTGTTTCTCTCTGCAAGAAGATGATGTTTAACAGTAGCTACAGTTTTGGGTCTGCAGCCAATGCCTTTTTTTTATTTCCAATTTTAAAGACAATTTCAGCTTTTATTCCCTGTGTCCTCAGATCATTGCAAGAAATGGTGACTCTTACTATTTATCTGCTGGTCATCTTGGCTCAAGCTCTTGCGGGGCCTTGCAATCCAAATAAAGCAGGTAAAATAACTTAAGTCTCCTATGATCTTCTCTTGTAATTAAGCTGCCAAATGTTTTTTTTCTATACAAAAGTGGAAAGGTTTTTCTTCAGAAATTTAAACTGTGGATTCTGGAGAGCTAATTCTTACATTTCTGTTATTGATCTGCCTTCAGCTAGCACAGTAAAGCAAGTACCACTAAAGTCCTAGCCCCACAGAAAATTAAGCATATGCTTAACTCTATGCAATAATCATAGCGCAATAAAGTTAAGCACAAGCAGCGTGTAGGCGTAAAATGACAAAGAAAACAACAACAATTCAAAATGATCTGCAATAGCACAGGCTAGATGCAGCAGATCTTTGCTGGGCTTCAGTCCCACCGACTGCAATCAGTGACTAGTGGTGCATGAATGAGCTGGGCTGAACTCCTGAACCACTCTGCTATATTAAACAAGAAAAAACAAAAATCATTGACACTAAAGCCCTAATTGTACACTGATTTCTGCCTAGAAACTTAAATGATCTGGTGCCAGACAGACCCGTAACGTAGAATTCACCACAATTAAGAAATGTGCTTTAGAAATGCTTTGCAATATGCCTCAATATAGAGTGTTGCTTTGTATGTGCGTGACTGTTGCCAGTTTACTGCCAGTAATTTCACGGTGTATCTTAAGTATTTGTCCCTCTAGCCATTTATTTCAGTACCTTCATTTGCACAAGCAGTTTGTCTGAACTGCAAAAATTTTCATAGCTGTAAAGTCTCCAGAGTCACAAACCTGACCATCACCACAAGCAGAATCAGCCTGCGTGTGATGAAGGTTTGTTGACCAGAAAGGAGCTAATTGCTAAGATCCCTATTTGGCTTTCCTTGAGTATTCCCTAACCTTCTGCAGACACAAAAAGGCTGCAAAATCAGGCTTTTATCATAAAAATGAGGGTGTCAAGGGCTTTAAAAGAAATAATTGAATAATTCCAGGCAGGGTGTCTTTTTTCTGACTGTAGTAATTGGATGCCTTTCTCAATTTTCAGGTCACTAATGGTTAGTCAATATTTGCCCTTTAAATTCCCATCAGACATTCAAATTTGCACTGCTTGATTCTCTTTGAAAAATGTCCAATTCTGCTATCGTGAAGCAATCAGTCTGTAAGTTATGGTGTTCAATATTCATGGTTGTATTAGCCATCACCACGTTTGGAAACACTGCGCTGCGATTAATCATTGCCGTTAACAGAGCTGGGATTTCGGTTCATTTAGTGTTGCTATTAACGGGGCTAGGCTTTTCAGTTCATTTATTATTGCCATTAACAGCGCTAGATTAATTTTCAGATCTTAGCTTTTAACTTGAGAATTCTAAAAATGCCGTTTGCGCTGGCGCTGCAATGCCAGTGCGAGGAGAGAAAGGGTAGAATATGTCTCCTGGCCTAGATCTGACACCGCTACATAAAGGTGCCCATCTACTGAAGCCTAAGAAAAAACTTCACCGGTATTATTTTTACAGAGTCAGTGGTGTTAGAGAAGCGAGCTCTGCGGCATAATCTGACACATTGCAGTGCAGTAATTTGTCATTACAGGTTTCTCAGCAGTGTCTCTGCTCCTCAATCAGTTATTCCAGAAAGATAAAAAATTTACATGAAGTTAGGGGACTGGAACATCTCTTTTATGAGGAAAGGCTGAGGGATTTGGGTCTTTTTAGTCTGGAAAAAAGACGACTGAGGGGAGATCTTATAAATGCTTAAAGGGTGGGTGTCAGGAGGATGGGGCCAGGCTCTTTTCAGTGGTGCCCAGCAACAGGACAAGAGGTAACGGGCACAACCTGGAACACAGGAAGTTCCACCTAAACATGAGGAGAAACTTCTTTACTCTGAGGGTGGCAGAGCACTAGAACAGGCTGCCCAGAGAGGTGGTGGAGTCTCCATCCCTGGAGACATTCAAGACCCACCTGGACGTGTTCCTGTGCAACCTGCTCTAGGTGAACCTACTTTGGCAGGGGGTTTGGACTAGATGATCTCCAGAGGTCCCTTCCAACCCTACCATTCTGTGATTCTGTGATTCTGCATTGATTAAAAGGCAAAGGCCAAACTCTTCCAAAGAGGACAGAATTTAACAACCCAAAGGTCAGTTTTGCATAGCAAAAGCTGCTCGCAGATGTTTAATCCCAATGGGAAGCAGGTCTGCAGACCCACCTCTTTGAAAGAAAAACACCACTGCATATCACTCCAGATATATTATTTTCCTTTCAGATGTAATTCTGGTATACTGCTACCCTAAAACCATCATTACCAAAATTCCGGAGTGTCCTTACGGATGGGAGGTTAATCAGCTGGCGCTTGGAGGCATTTGCTACAATGGGATCCACGATTCGGGATACTACCAGTTCACAATCCCGGATCTGTCACCTAAAAACAAATCATACTGTGGGACACAGTCAGAGGTAAGACTATCCAGGTCAGCATTTCTGAGAGGGATTTAGAAATCAACTAGACTCACTTGAGAGAGTCCCGTTTGCTTCAGCTTGTAGTGGGCTTTAAGTACTGATGGAAGGAGGAGACAAACTCCAGTATCTGGGAGAATGAAGAATCAATTAGTCGTGCCTGGCATCTACAGGCAAAACACTTGCAGGCTTAGTGATGTTAGTCTGTGTTAGTCGCCCATTTGCACCCATATTACACAGAACATATATATAGTAAGGCATATATAGATATAGATATAGATATAGGCAGCACAGCATAAAGAGCTACAAAACCATGATGCCTTGGGGGTGGTGTTTTGTCACCAGATTGAGCCTTCACATTTCGAAGTACTGAGTTGTTCCTGATGCCTCAAAGACTCAGTACTGTCTACATTTCTCTGTCTTGCCATCCGCAGTTCAAGAACCCCGTTTATCACTTCTACAACTCCATCGTCTCCAATGACACGTCGGTAATTGTGAAGAGCCAGCCTGTGAATTACTCATTCACTTGCACATACAATGCCAACTACCTGGTGAATCAGGCTGCCTTTGACCAAAGGTATGTCCTCTTCTGGGAGTGCACCTCACCCCGTCTTCAGCACCACGTCTCACTCATACAGAAACTTTGTTATGTCCTCAGGGTGGCCACCATCCACGTGAAGAATGGGAGCTCCGGCTCATTTGAAAGTCAGTTGTCCCTCAACTTCTACTCTGTAAGTGTTCGTTGCCACCCAGCTTTTCTCCTTCACTTCTCACAGGCTGCAGCCTAAGAGCTGGGAAAAAAAGGGCTGCTGCTCCTGACTTCTGTGTGTCACGGAGCATGTTACCAGCCTCTAACAGTTAATTACAGTGGGGTTTGCAGGGGTCCTTGTTTCTGCTGATTAACAGGGATAACTTAAACTGAACAGAGCAGACACATGCGAATAGTTCTTTTAAACCCTCCAAATCAGGCAGATTTTTCTGCTGAGATACACATTTCTAACACGCTGACAGGTTTTATAAGAAAAAGTAAAACTTCTTTGTAGTCCCACTCAAAGAGCAGCATGTATCTGCAGGCACCGCTGCTATCCCAGAGTCTCTATTGATACAGCAAAGCTCCATCCATCTCTCTTGCAGTTTTCTTCCTGGTCCTCTCACCTGGCAGATATTTTGTGTTCCCCAGAGATCTTTAGGTCATGCTGGAATTTTGTTTCCAATAAAATACTATCCCTGGATATCAGGCCAATCTTTTGAAACATCCCTCTCCTCCCCACAGCCCCTGGAGTTTTTTTTCCACCAAAGCACAGTCAAAAGCACCAAAGCCACCTCTCTATTTTAGCAGAGCTAGAAAAAGCACAACTAATAACATACTGTGTTAAATTTATAGGCCAGCCAGAGGGAGTATTTAGCACAAGGCAGACTAATGGAAATCTCTCCCCCGACACCCTGCTTTTTGGGCAGCAATTGATCACTAAACATTTTGGCAGCCTTGGGATGCCACATGAGAACCCGTGTGGTCTTTTTTTCTGATATATGGCCCACTGGTAGTATACACTGGTGAGGTACCACACTGCTCCTGTCAACTCCTGGCAGAATAGCTGCAAAAACAAATGACAGACAGTGAGCAATGGATTTCTGGTACTTTTGTTGGTTTTTTTTTTTGCCAAATGACCCTTTTGTTCTAATGGCCATGGAGCTCCCAGGAGTCAAGGAGGGAGTGGCTGAACTGTTAGTAATACATTTTCCCACTGAGCACAAGTACAGAACAAGCTCAGAAAGCTAAGGGACTACTCCTTTGTTATTTTTTTCACATTTTCAGTGATTTTTTTCTGGCAAAATGGAAAAAAAAGATTTATTTTGCCTAGCTATTCATCTCTGCTGCTGCCTGACAGAGCCCTCTGCCTCAGATGGGCCATACCTCCAGGCGCTTCATGTGCCCATTTCCTCATGCAGCAACAGTGCCCAAGCTGCAGTATAACCCAGTGGAAACACTTCAACCTCATCTGCCCTTTTACTCTGTGATACACCATTAACAGCAAAAGACTGCGATGCAGCGTGAGGGGCTGGAGCCCGAGTGGAAATCAGACCTTCAACACTGAAACCTGTTGTGAAGAAAATCAAGACAGTACCCTAAAATGGTGTAGAGCAATAGAGTCTGGAAAAAGAAACACTATACCAGGTTCAAATCATTTTAGCACAAGGACTGACAGGAGTTTTTGTGACAGGACTTCTGCAAGTTCTCGCCTTTGGGAAGAATCTTTGGTTGAATGAGAGTTTCCCAGGGCACTTAAAGCCATGGATCACTAATCTAAACACAGCCTTGAGCTTTAACTTCAGCGCATCCGATCTATCAGATGTTGCAGTGGGAATACTGTAGTGCCTTACAGCCACCTCGATGTGTAGGTGAGGAAAGGTACGTAAGAAAACCAGTACCAGGGAACTGAGCAAGAACAGCGGGGAAAGATAGTCCAACAGCTCCAGAACTACATGTACCTGAACTCTGCTAAGTAAACCAATGCTGTGACTAAACATGATACTCTATATAGTTCTGGTGCTACCTTCGTTGTGATCTTATGCAATAAAAAGTGGTGGGATTTAAGGTAGGTACTTCAGTGTATTTGTAAGCAAACTTTTCTCTCCTGAGCACCAAACGCTGCACTACTTTTAGCAGTCTGGCTTTTTAGTGGATGAATAACTGTAGCTGGCAGAGCTCTTTCTGCGTGCGCATGTCCCTTCAGCTCTCACCATGCTGGCCACCACAAGTACAAATTACGGAGTGACGAACCTTTGCATATAGGCACATGATTTCTGCTTGTCTTCATTCCTTTTCCCCGACACGTGGCCATCTCCCAACCCCATTCCCATTCCATACAGTCATCTCCAGTCTCTCACTCCCACCAGCTTTCCCCACCACCTCTGGTGTACCAGAAGCAGCAGCAAGCTTGTTTCCCACACATGCTGTGATATAACACATACCACAACACAAATAACATCAAACTCTGTCACTTATTATCATTATAAGCCAAAAATTAACAAAAAGATTTTTAAACACCATCTTGGCCTTGCAATAGTCCTACCACTAGATGTAGAGCTTGGAGCTTGCAGGTAGTAAGAACGCAGACTTGTAGAGTCCATCTCTCCAGAACTGTCCAGAACTGTCCAGAAGTTGCCACGTACCTTTGCTTTGCGTGTTATTAGTAATGTATGATGTTTTTCTCTTTGTCTTTCAAAGAATGCCAAGTTTTCAAGTATAAAAGAAGCCCCTTTCATCGTTGAAACATCAGAAATTGGTTCTGACATATTTGCTGGAGTGGAAGCTAAGGGCTTAAGTGACAGGTAGGCAAGGGAAGGAGTAATAATTAATGAACTGGCAACCATGACATTCCTTGCTAATCTGGGGTTTGTGTCTCCCCAGGTTCAAAGTCGTTCTCAACAACTGCTGGGCAACTCCCTCCTCGGAGTATTTCTACCAGATCCACTGGCCTCTGATCACCAAGGGGTAGGTGCTGGTGGGACCTGGGGGAGCACCTCTGCCCAGCCCAGCCCCGAGGATGACAGAAAGCTGGGGGCTGGGGGATGCGGGAGCAAAAGAGAAGCTGGCCCACAGCAGGGCAAATGAATCCATCAGACTGCAGCCTCCGGAGATGTTTCACTGAAGCCATGGAGGCTCTGACACTGCTTCTCCGTACACAACACAGGTGTTCCACGGACAACTCCATCCTCGTGCACGAGAATGGGAAAACAAGCCGGGCGACGTTCCAGTTCAACGCTTTCCGCTTCCGTAACATCCCCAAGCTGTCCAAGGTCTGGCTGCACTGTGAGACACACGTCTGCGACAGCGAGAAGTTCTCCTGCCCGGTGGTAAGATCTCACCCCAAGGAAACACACAGTGCTAAATTTAGATGGAGGATGTTGAGACCTTCCTGAGGGCACGTCGGGTGCAGAGCCAGTGCCAGAGCTTTCAGCAGATGGAGCCACTGCCATGCGTGAACCCGAGTGGCCAGCCATGCACCCCGACCCCTGACATGCCACAGGTGCCGTATGCAACATTGGGAAACTTGTTTAAATGTATTGAGAAATAAGGTAGATATTTAAAAACTCAGTTCTTGTCAATATCCCAGACAACAGTCCTGTCGGACAAACACCTACAGTTAAACACGAACCTGAAAAAAAAGGAGAAAGTAGAGCTTTTTCGATTTTACCAAATATCTCGGTGCCGAGGGCACCCCGGGGGCAGCAGGAGAGCCTGGCTCAAAGCACATCACTAGTCGAACCAAACCTCCCAGTCCCCCTTCCAGGGAAAGTCCTCCCCACTATCCTGCAGTGCTGCAGGAAGTTACTGCTCTTGCAGCCTTCCTAATCTCATGAAATACATACATTGTCACATACTGTCGTTTCAGCAACAAGTATTTCTTGCTGGAGAAGAGAAAGCATCAATTCTGGTCAAACCAACTTTTCTTTCTGAACTCTTTCTCAGTCCAGGAGCCAAATTAAGACAGCAATTTATTACCCAGCCTCAGCACTAAGCAGGGGTCACCGATTTGTGCAAAATCTGCACATTTGATAAAATTGCATTGTTAGAAATTCTAAGTTTCAAAGGCAAAAGAAAAAACTCTGGACTTAGATTTTGTTGTTTGCTTTTAGAGATTGCTTCAACTTTCCATCAAGCCACAGATCGGAGTTAAAAGCAAACACAAAAACAGTACTCCTTTCCGACAGTGCTGTCAAACATCTACATCATCCTTACAGGCACAGGGCTCAACCTCCAGTGACGGATAATTGGTCGATCAAGCTAACATCCCTCGAGTCCACTTCCAACCCAAAAATGTAGCTGGGGTCTGCTGCAATTAAGGTTGAACCAAGCTGGAGGCCTATGCTTACAAACAACTCGTAACCAGAATTACCCCAAGCTGAGTTTGTAAAAAACATGTCCACAGCTGGGGATCTGCAAAGGTCAGGGGATGGACAAGGACCTTTAATCTGTAGAACACTGCTCCCAGTACAGACCTTGTCAGCTGTGACAGGCATCATTAGTGCCGGACATGAGATGATCTGTATGGCAGGGATTTGGTGCTTTCTGTTTCTACCCAATGGGCAACAATTACAATTAGCAATAAACGACAACAGAAGCCTTCAGAGAGGTCACGGGTTAAATAGACGGAGCTCAGCTCCCCCCTTCCTTCTTGACAGAAGGTTTGTTTAAGGCAGGGTGGAAAGGGCTGCCCAGGAGGACCTGTGATTAGCAAGCAGACACCCATCTGGGCTCCTGCCATCTCAGAACTGAGAAGAGCACTTACACCGACAGTCACTGTAAGGGCTGTGGCACACCAAAATCCTCAGGAAATGCACTGTAAAGACTCTCCTTAAATTTCCTCTGCACCAAAAAACCCCAGTAATTACAGGGGGAAAAATCCCTAGAAAATATTCAGCAATATAGACACAGATTTTGTTTCCTTGGCTGGAAACATGAGAGTTGGGTTTGGATTTTTTAATGAATTTTTTAGTATACATGGCTTTCTCTCTGATCTCTTGAGACATGTGACAAACGGAAACAGCGCATGGAACAAACCGGAGGTGTTTTAGTGGCGGAGATCACTGTACGCAGTAAGTGATGGGGTGTCTGGGGTGTTTCTCCCTTTGGGAAGCAATGAAGCTGGGAGCAAGCAGAGGGAGCCGAAGCCTTCTGCCAGAGCCCTTTCCCCCACGGCAGCAGGAGTCTGGAACAGAAGTTGGTCCCCTCCAGGCTCAGGACTCTGGCAGAAGAGCTCAGTGAAACTCTCCTCATTTACAAAGTGAGTAAAGGAAGCCATTTGGCATTAATGATGAATGGCCAAACCACTTACACACCAGGTTAGCAATGTAAACTCTGCTCACCTGCATTTGACCTCAGCGACAGCCCAGACAAGCTCTGACAGATCAAATAGGACTGGGAGAGAGGTCAGGCTCAGGAGCAGCAGGAAAGCTCTTCTTTACACTGTGGGTTGGTGCCTCAGCATAACCCTAACTCTGGTAGGTTAACCCTTCGTGCCTGTCCCTCCTGATACACAAATTGAACTGCCTTCAGGTTTTCCCATTATAAAACACCTGTTTCCACTAACTGCTGCCTTCTGGAAGCACCAGGAATTTATCCCTGAGCTGGTTTAATTCTGTGGATCCAGCACATCTTTTGAAACAGGTCCTCAGAACAAGGTATGCCTAAAACATGTTTTCACTAGACCCCTTTATACTAGTTTATCAACTACATCCACACCAACCTGAAAGTCAATCTAAAGTTGCAAATACACGTAGACCAGCATTATTACAATTCAGTTTGTTGCACCAGTAAAATCTCATCAATTTTAGAAGATACAACTATTGAGGATCCTGTTATAACTTCAGACAGTAAAGTCAAGAGGAAAAAATATCCAGAATTTCAAAATATGGCAAATGTTATCTGTTCTGCTTTTACAAGGCACGCTGGTGCACTTTGCCCTATTTTAAACATGCTATCCCAATGTTACCTTTTTCTCTTATTTTATACAGGCAAAGGTTTATCCAGATTTTACACGCTCTCAGGTAAATAGCAAAGTATGACAATGAAAATATCAATCCCAAATATGGATTTTGAGTGACTCTGTCGACATAAAACCCATAGCTCAAAGAAAGACCTAGTAAATTTGACAGAAATGGAAGTATTTCAAAATCAAATTTTATTTCTCAACATTCGACACTTTGTTTTCTTCCTTTTGGCACATCCCTCACTCTGGACAAGAAAATCATACCAATAACTTCCAATACTGAACACTACTTTCTCTTATTTTCATGCCTCCTTCCCAAAAAGGAACAAGCACCTTTCACTGGGTTAACAGAGATGTCTAAAAGCATTTCTATTTGGAGAGGGTTTGAAAAAGCCCTTTCAAAGCCCATTTGTTAAAACTTGATATGGTGACAGAGCCACATTAGGGGCATGCAGTTGCATCGATGGGGGTGGGAAGAGAATGCGAAAGGCAGCTGCCAGTGAAGTACTCACATTTAGTCTGTGTTTCTCTTGCAGATATCATCTTCCACCTACTCTTTGTGATTGGATTTTGTGCTGTTTTATTATAAAATGCAGCCCACCTGTGTTTCTTAACTTTTCCAATCCTGTTTGGACTTGGACTTCTGTACTAAGGATGTTTGTTTATTTTACAGAGGAAAAATGAATGAAAGTCACAAAAAAATCCTTGTGCACCATTTTAACAGATAAATAAAACATTCCATGAGCTTTGTGCCTTGAATACTGGAGAAACCCAAAGCAGATTTGCCTCTCCCCAGTCTCTGCAGGCGTTTTAAACTAGTGAAAACCCAAGGGTTATGTATTCTGCTGATGCCTCCTTTTAAAGACTTGTGATGCCAACAGTACTTGTTCCTCTAAGGAACATAGGCATATGTAAACTCAGCATTTTCCAATGCCAAACTTCCCTTCAGGGTCCCCCTTCCCTGTCACTTTCACTGTGGTACCAAACTCCCCCCCCGCCAGGCCTGGTCTTGCAAGGTCCTAGCTTGGATCTGTGAAGCCTTTGAACAACATGAAAACTAACCTAACATGTCAAGGATGGGAGAAAAATATGCTTTTTATGTAGCAATAGTTAGAAGGTCTTCTGAATTAGTTACCTGGCATTTCTTCCCTGCTTCTCAGCGTTGTCAGTATTGATTGGTTGGGCTAAGTAGAGTACGACACATGCTGCACGCTGTTAGGAGCAGGATGTCTTGCTGACTGGACAGGCTCAGTGCTGGATTGCTGCATGGTGTGGATGCAAATTAAGCACATCTGAGGTTGGAAAACAAGCTAATGAGCTTTACGCTTTCTTGGAGACGTAGCTGGTGTCAGATGCAACAGGGTCTAGGCGCTAGCTCTGTACCTGAGTAACAACAGTTCTTAAATAGCACTAAGAAGAAATCCCTAGAAAGGAAAACCATGATTTCTGAAGAGCAGGAAATATCAGGACATGAAACAGTTTCTCAGCAGGAGTGATGGTAGGTTACTTACTTCCAGTAATTACTAAGACAATATTGAACAAAACTCTTGAAAGTGTAAGAAACATTCCTAGGCCTTTTCCTTAAATTTTTCAGGATCCTAAATGTGAAAGAGAGAAGAATGACTACAGCTGTTACACTTTCTATTAATGAACACAGTGGGTGTGTTATTGCAGCCTAAGCACATTATAGAATTTTTGCTATTGTTTTTAGAGAGGAAACCTCATGAAGAATTCTATTAAATTAAGGATTTTAAGCTCACAGTTCTTTTTGAAACCTCATTGTTATGAAGATAACGCATAGCTACAAGATGCATACATTACAGCCACAGTTTTCAAATAGACACAGATTCCTCTTAGCAGAGACTGTATTTTCTCCTCTAGGTGTGATCTCAGTCCACGCGTATTTATAAGTAACTGAGAAAAATGAAGCTGTTTAGAAGCTGAAATGATAGCAGACAGCATCCACCCTGACACCCTACAGAAAACCAGTCCGTTCTGAAGGCATGCATTTAGCCATTAAATACAACAGAGGGCACTCTCTTGACAAAATTGTCTGATTTAGACAGACCAGAGTCGGAAGTACTTCAAAGTAATTCTTAGTGGCAGAAGTTTCTAAAGCCAAGCAGAGCTATTGGAAGTTTTGTGCACCACAGGACATTCTGATCAGAGATAATGACCCTGAGGGTTTTTCTCCCATTTGCTGTTTTGCCTCCCTTTCCCCTTCCCTCCTCCCACTAACACCCCAAGTTTCAACACCCCCTACCAAGTGGCTTTACCGCTTCGAATTCTTGTCCTTGCCAAATGAGATCTAACACACTGTCTTCTTCTCCAAAGCCTGTTTCTTTCGCCTTGCCTTTGCAGCTGTCACTGCTCTCCTATCATGGCTATTTTGTGCGGAAAGCCTTGAACAGGGTTTCCTTGGTAGGTTGATTAATTTTCTTCCTGATTATGCAATAAGTGTTGCTGTGGAACAAACCTTGCAGGATTGCAGCAGCTGCGAAGTGTGCCTGCGAATTCCCAGGCCACCTCCCTGCCCAGCGTGGGATGGAGCCTCTGGCCATACATATCTCCCATACGCATTACTGCACCGAGCGGGGCTCAGGCAGCCAGCTAGCTGTGGGTGCAGGATGGGCAAAGCCCAATCGCCAAGCGAAATCTGGATCGCTATCTCCCTAGACTCCAAAAATGGTTTATAGCTAAAAAAACCAACCAAACAAAACACAACTGAAAAACAGCTCCCAGAGGGGACTGTGAAAAGATCGATCTGCCAAAGAAGGCAGCAACATATGAACAGGTTTCAGCTCTAGAAGTGAACCACTTACTGTCCCTTAAGGAAGCACAAGTTGTCCATCCTAAATAGCCTGCATAAAAAATATGGACGATAATTCACCTTCATTTTTCCTGACCTGCATATGGCTCATCACTATGTATTCTGCTGAATACCACTTACGTTGCCAGTATCAGAAAATGCAGTGATTGCAAAAGATTTTAGCACAAGCTAAAGCTTGATAGACTTCATGATTTCAGATGCACTTATAATGATGGATCTTTTTCATCTGGTGAGACATGAAGCTGCTTGCCGTGATCTCTGCATCTGAAAGTCTAACTCAACACTGGTCATGGAGGTATGGGGAAAGGCAGGTTAGTTACAGGGGACACAGGTAATCTGTTTAGAACCCAACATTTGTTTTCCCAAAGATTAGAGTTGGGTTTTGTCCCAATTCTTCCTCCTATTTGGATGAACTCTAACGAGGCATGAGTTTTTACATGCATTCATTCTCACAGTTTGACATTGTAATGGTGAAGCACGAGGCCACTGAGGTCATGGCAAGAAGTAGGAGAGAAATGAACGCACACAGGTATCAAGATGGTAACAACACAGGTTGCAGCACAGTAGCGCTAGTAAATTTACACAATATTTTGTTCGTTAAAGATAGGTCACTCTTCTCACTTGCAAACAGTAGACACCATTTACCTGGGTGGCCTTTGCTTGACAGTCACTGCTGATGCAAATAATGATTAAGAAGGTCCAACAGAATTTGTCAATGAAAGAGTGAGTCAGATGTAACACAAAATCCTCAGAAGTACAAACCAGCAAGCATGCCACCTACGCAAGTTGGTACTTTCCATCCTTGACGGTCTATATTCAGTGTCCCCAAACAAGCAGTGCCGCGGCATTGTGATCCTTACTCCTGCCACCCCAGGTCCCATAGTGAAAAAGAAGGCTCTGAGACTGCCAAGTCAGAATTAATTATAATCAAGCATTATGTCTTATATCCTATGTTGGAATCCTACTATTTGAAATCCAAACTTGAGAACGAATCCTCAGTAGCTGGTATCAGAGGACATGCAAGTGATTCTGCTGCAGAGATGCCTGACTAGGTCTGACCTGTATACCCACATAGTGCATCCCCTGGTAGCTCAGCCCTGAAAGGAGTGAAGCCCCATCAGGACTGCAGGCCTTTCTGTAGGGGGATCTCAACTCAGTAGCACATTGAGTAAGCATTGCATACACTGCCAGACTTGGCAATATATTACTCAATATAAACACAGGCAACCTCTCGGATCCAGATAGCACATATAGAAACTCCCTGTCTTAATCCTAATTTAAACACCAACTTCATCTCTCAATTCTGTAAAATCATGACATTTTTTTAAAATGTCTCAGTCAGGGACAAGGAAAACCCCTATTTATCTCAGAATAGTATAAGAACCGTGACTCAATACATACAAAACACATCATAGAAATACGTAACCTGTATTAGGACTGAACCTCCCCACCCCATTCTGAAGATCAAATCTTTTAAAGTTATCTCCACCCAAAGGGCAGCTGTCACTCACAGGTGCAGAGGAAAAAATAGCTATTGATTGATTGGACTCCACAGCCCTTTCATGTAGCATATCACTGTGGCCCTGCAAAGGTCAAGGTCCAGTGGCTTCAGAGAAATAAATAATAATTCTTGCAGCCAGGCACTCAAGGGGGAGACTAGTGTCCTGAGGTCTTGTCAGAGGCTTCATTGCACCCTGAAGCATAGAGATCAGCCTGCTTCCCAGCACATTTTTCTTTATTTCTTGTTACAAGGAAAACCTAGTACCCATCTAATGTCTTAGCCTGTTCTTCAAAAGCAATTTTTAGACACGTACCAGTTGTAAATTCTAAGTGAAATGTTAAATTCCCCTATACAAGGTGCCACCTGCAATGCAAACAGCTGCTCTGTGCTGTAACCAGTCTCCAGCCTTCCCAGCTTGATTCCCATAGCAAGCAGCCCTTGTCTCCTCTCCTGCTGAATCTTCTCCGCGTGTGGTTTCATCCACAACACCCTCCTCCCACAGACTGGCTCCCTCTGGGCATTTACACACTGTGACACAAAACATTACTGGAAGGGATTCCACCCTGCTGCAAGTCAGCCTGCCTCCCCGCTTACCCTCACCTGCTCTAACTGGAAAATAACATCAGCGTTTTTCTTCAGGGAGCAAACACAGCAACATGCATCAACACTCCTAAGACACAAACATTGAGGATGTGTATCATATTGACCTCATTTTAAACAGACAATTAAGCCACAATAGGTAGCACAGACTTGTCAGTAACATGGCCCTGAAATACGTTTTGAGAAGATCTTACAGGTTTAAATTGCATCCTGCTTTTCCGTAAGCACATTCAGCAGGGTCCAAATGATGCAGTACTGCATGACGAGAAGTGGGGCACGTAGATCCTATTCCTTGGTGAGCACAAACGCTGAGGTCTAATGCTAAAGCAGAGGTCTTATCACTGAGAAATATTTGCAGAGCACTATAAATTTACATGGTGATTAATAAGCCCTGATAAGAGCATTGTGAGCACTTCTCATTGTCTTCATGCCCAGCGCTTCTGTGCTAGCGCCTTTTAGCGAATACCTCAAAGTACTCTAAAAACAGTAACTGATTCCTCTGGAAAATTTAATCTTCCCTTTACAAAATGAGAAAAACTGAGGCAGAAAGAAAGAAGCGAGCGAGTCGTGGCAGGGGCGCACATCGGATTGGTACTCGTTCCAGTCGAGGGGAATGTTACCTGAGTAACACAAAGAGTCATCAAGGAAAAAAATGTAGCCTGATCTGACACTTCTGAGGATGAATTGTGAATTGAGAAAACTTATAAATTTTGCATTTATTTTATCTGTATTGGAAAAATAAATTTCATATATACAGAAAATCAAGACAACAAATTTAAGGGTTCTGATAGAAAATTTATTATGTACCTGGTGACCCAGAGTAACAAATCACAAGCACGCACAACAAACATAAGGTAAAACTCAAAGGTTAATCACCTGGAAGTAGTTTAGACCAACAAGTCTTACCTTACACTTGTGACAGGTGTGCTACTGTGCCTCAGTGGGTGACAATCCTTACCCTCTGATGTACCTCCACCCTCAGCTCACAACGAGCCAGGCTCGGGCTGTTCACCTGTGTGAAGGCCAAACAGCCGGTTTCAGCTTCTCTCTGGGTAAATGACCTATCCCAAAAGCAGTCACAGCACTCACGAATTCCACAGACATAATATCTGTTTCTTCAGCGTGGCTGATCCCACTGCGGACAGGTAGGCTGCTAGCCAACATAAAAGCATTGCCCGTGGTTTCTATCTTTAGCAACAAAAAGAGCGCAGCTATACTTATTGCATACCCTAGATGTGGAGTGCAGGGTGCAAATAAATCTGAACCTTCAATCCTGCAGTGACTATTTTCCAAAACGTAAAGAAAAGGAGGGGGACCTCAAAATGTTTTGAAGTTACTGTATCAATGGTCTTTCACTGGACTAAACTGAAATTCTATTCAGTCTTTTTTTCCTAGGAGAGATCTTCAACCACTTCACAACTTACTTTGGCAGAGGGGGAAACCAGTTTTATCCTCACACCCATGAATAGATTATAAAAATGCATTTGCTACTAACTTTCCTACTGAGTTATAATAGCAGAGGTCCCTCTCCAAGGCCAGCAGAAGAGTCACGATGAAAGCTTTGCTATTCCATGACTTCCTGGCTCAATAGCCAGAAAGTGCCAAACACCATGTGTTTTAAGGATGTCCTAGAAGAAGCTGCACAGGTCACTCAGGAGACTGACCACTTGAAGGGGGACGCTGAGAGAACACAACTTGCAGCTCCACCAAGCAATGAATGAGCCGCTCTCTCCAGCGGAGCTGGAAAGGAGGAGGAAAAGGGATAATTTCTTTTGTGAACACTGTTTCTTGTTCTCCATTTCCTTCACTTGCCCTGATTTGTTTTGGAAATAGGCAGAAGTTACTGAAAGCATTTTCCAAAACTTCAGTAGGCACCAAGGAAAGCGATGCACGGAGATCACCGCCCATCATGCTGACCAATATTGCCCTCTTATTTCTTCCCCTGCTTCTCATATTCCTTTACATCCTCCATTGGCTTTTGTTTCTTAATTTGAAGCATTAGAGCAATGCTTTGATTAGCAACACATTTGTATAGAGTGTCAGTCAAAAACTCCAGGCAACATTGATGACAAGAGCTCATCTATCTTCCCCTTCTCTTCCACCAACTGCACCAGTCCCTCCAAACGATCAACATATTTTTCCAGTTTGCTCACCATGTTGTCCAAGATGTAATGTGGCTACTGGGGCATATACAACAAGGTCACGGTTGTTTGTCGTCTGGTGCCAAGCAACGCAGCATATAGTGTATAGTTTCAGATTTCAGTAATTTCCTCCTGGTGGCTGGATTTCACGGCAAGGGAGAGAATGACTTGTCTGTTCCATATTCCAGGCCTTTTCATGAGGTGCCATAGTCTGATCATGCTTGGGTCCTTCTACCACGTATCTTTGCAGAATCTACATACATGGCTAATTACTTAGTCATTTCTCACACCGGTTTAAAGGGGTAGCTTGCTGAGGGAAGAAATAATTTTGAAAGAAAATAATTTTCCCATCTGGTGTAATTTAACACTGGCCTCACTGGAGCAGAATAAAGGTTCATCTAATTCAAAAGTCTCCCTCTGACCGCGACCACCAGCAGCTGCTTACAGAAAGTGCAAAAGCAACAGAACATGTACACAGTGAATCTCAGGGTCCCCTATAACACCTATTGTAACCTACCTGTCTAACGAGACACAAGGCTGTAGGCTTGCATCCTGGCCGAACTCTATCATAGATTAATTATGTAATAAAATACTGAGATAGTGAAAGAAATAAAATGCAGTTACCTGAGAGAAGGGGTTGCAGAGAGGGGAAATGGGGATTATCTACTTTTTAGTAAGCACAACTGCAAAGTGATAAGGCACTTTTTATATATTTTATCTTTTTAGCTTATTTTGAGGCTTTTAATATGTAGCAAGATTAATGGAACCTATTTTGCTTCAAGAAGAGACTAGACAAACATTTGAAATGAGTAGGGAGAGTATTGACCACAGATATCAAAAACCCGTGACGCCTGAAGCAACCACCGCCTGAATTTAAAAAAAAGAGACTAGCTTACTATTTGCCTAATTAACATGACATCTGGTTTCAGCTGGATATTAATTGCCCTCATTTCCTGCTTTAAACCACTGAAGATTGTCCTTGTGGGCTGTTCAGCGGTTACTATTTCCCATCTCTACAACAGCCGCGTTTGAGGCATGAACAAACAACTCCTGCACATTTCACACGGTCTACAGAACACTTTTGATACCTGTCAAGCAAAAGGTACAACGCATTTGTGCTCGTAAGCCTTTCACAAGTGAGCAAAACTCACCCTTCCCGGCTTGCTTCTCTTAACCACTTTTTCACAGAGAAGAAAATCAGTCTCTGCTCTGTATTTTCATCCCAACAAGCTCCTAATGTGGTGATGATCCTTGCATTCCACTTCTCCACGCACTGGGATGGCTGTAGGGAAGAGTCCTAGATTCTGTTGATAATCTCTGAACACATGATCCCAGGTCCTTGTACAGCTATTCTCATTTTAGTATTACTCGTATTTGATTGAAAATGTGTGTAACAAGAAAAGGGATGTGTCCTTCCCATAAAGGGTTTCAGCTCCCCACTTAGGAAAGCTTTCAGGGAACCAATAGGAATCAGTGCCGGAACCTACACAAACAAGAATATCAAATAAGGAGAAACTGTCTTTGAAATATGCAATGGACAAGAAGGTATCATGTGAGTGCTTTAGATACACTGGAGAGAAACAGTGGCCACGGTTGCTGAAACAGACATAAAACTGCCAACGAATTTTGCTGAGCTGCTTGAAATTTTGTGCATGGTGGAAGCTGGGGGGGGGCTTGGAGTGGTGCATGTGTTTAGGTTTTTTTGGTAATAGAGTTTACAACCAGTGACAGGATCTCCATCTAGCATTAGAAATCCAATGAAGGAATTACTAGTAAGCTTAGGTAAGTTCTATAATCTTGTACAATATTTATCAAAAGGTCAAAAATCCATACAAGTATTCAAAGATTAAAGGTGACATCTTTAGTAAGCAAATACATTACTCTGACTACACTCATCTCATGCATTCTATGTTTCAATGCAAATAAAGCAAGTATAACTCCTTCAGGATGTAAATGCGCACTTCCAAAAAAGATTGCATGAAAGATAGTTCAAAACAAGCAATATAACAACCTGGCAACAATGACTTCAGAAAACTTTGCTAGCTCTCTTCTCCATCCAGCAAACTTTCCCTACTGGAGGAGCTCCTGTTTTCCATCAGCCTACACAGTATCATGGTTCTGCTACGGCTACATGGCATTGCCCCATCTACCTTCAGACATCTGCCCGTGACTCGGGCCACCGGCTGATCTCAGTGCTGATGCCTAAATCCAGTGGTACCTAACAGACCCAGCTCACAGACCCAGACCCAATTTTGCTCCACAAACAGAATGAAAAGAACAAGTAGGAAACAGAAATGCTCGGAAGGATATAGCAGTGTCAACAGAAGTTCATCCTCGGAATAACTTTAATATCCTTTAGCCTAAAATATATTAAAAAAAAAAAAAGACAGGAGAAGGAAAAATGGACCAGTTCTGAGGAGAGGCTCTAGAAAAAGTGAACTTTACACCCCAACAACTAGAACTGGCCACAAAATAAGGGCAAACTGGTTCAAGTAACCACAGGGGAAGAACTAGGTTAGACATTATGTCTGATCAACGACAGGATGAGGATTCTTTTGCTATAGTTCTGCCACTACAGCTCTCTATTTGTGGTCAGATATTAAAAGCAGCACTGTGCCAGGGCGCTGTAACTCAGGCACCGAGCCCAGGTTTCCATCTCAAGAGTGAAATAAGATCCTTATTCCTTTGTAATTGTAACCTGAAGGTTGGGCATAATTTAATATGAGGCTGCCCAGTTGCCAGCATTTCTTAACATCTTATGGTTTACAAAAATATCAGGATTAAGATTTTCTTTTATCAGTTATTTCTAGGTACAGAGAAGGAGCAAGGCATTATTGCAGCAAAACAGGACTAGTGCAGCAGCACACTGCCGGCTTGCTTTGCCGTCGTGTAATCTTTGGCAGCACTTCAGCACCTTTGCACCATTCTGGCAGCAGAGAGCAACTGTGAAACTGGTTTGATCAGCGCTCGGGAGCTGGTGAGGTGTGGAGCTGCCTGGGCTTGGTCGGCGCTGACGTCTGTGCCCTGGCTTTCCCACAGAAGGTTTCAACCAAGGGGCTTAAAACCTCTGAAAATCAACCTGAAGGACCGCCTGGTGACAACTGTGGAGCCAGACCAGAGAAGACCTTTGACAAGATCGGTGTAATCTCTTGAGTAATTTTAAACTTGCTCACAAATCTACATGCTCTGTCTTTCAGAGCTCCTAGTTAATCAAGCAAGGTTCAACTTGAATTATTTTGGTGACCAACTCTGGAAGACACTAACTTCAATTTACGGCTTAATCCTTCTAAGCCTTAGTTCCCACCTCACACATGCACC
>VYZM01008315.1:85193-96926 GCA_013398915.1 Dromas ardeola | reverse complement strand
ACCCCCCACCACCCCCCCCCCCCCCCTTTTTTTTTTTCAATGTGACTGTGCACACCACAAACTTCCGTTAGTTAACATTTATAAAAAGTCATTGCCATCTCTGAAAAAAGCAGTACTTTCCTCACTCCCCAAATACTTGACAGTTCAGTTCTTGCAACTCTTAAAAATACTTGCTTGTAAGTGAAGTTTGGCAATATTCCTATGAAGTTCAGAAAGTGGCCTGTCTTTAGGAGGAAAGCCATCCAGCCAGCTGACAGAGGCCATCTATTTTGTTGAATCGCAGTTAGGTGCAGGCAGCTATTTAAGAATCCATTTCTACTGTCTTTTTTCTTTCATTTTTACTTTATTTTACAAATTGTGGGGGACACACACCAAACTGCTTTGTCATCTAAAGCTCAACAACCACAAGTTTTTTAAAATGGAATGTTTTCTTCCCCACAGAAATTTCAGAAAGTGGGAGACAAGCTACAAATAAAAGAAAATACTTCGGAAAGGGGAAAAAAAATATCAAAACCTGTTAAAATATAGTTTCTTCATGGAAAATCATCTTTATTTGAGTGAAGAATACTGATAGTGGAAATTTTCCAGCTACCTATAAAGTATGTTTTTCTAAAACATGCTCCTCTCTCACAATGTGCACCAAGCCAGCAGTACCGCAGAAGACAAGGCATTTAACACTTTAAAGTTGTGGATAAGAGGAACATGGTCAGTCTCAGCTTCCCTCTGCCTTTGCTGCATGTTAAGCTGGATGTTTCCCCCATTTTCCTTCTGGAAATCAATCACAATCTGCAGAGCAAGAGGATTCCAAACTGCACATTTTATCCTCCTCAGATTGTTCAGGTGCAATAAAAGTAACCTGCTAATTACAGCCAGCCAAAGGACTGATATTTTACTGCAACTTTTTTTTTTTTGAGAAATATGTAACATATATAATGTATGTAACATCCCTGCTCGCGTTGAAGCCAACAGGATCCAAGCCTGCCTGGGGAAGAAGTGATGCTAAATCACAGTTCAGGCTCCAGTTACACCAAAGCCCTTCCACAAGCTATTGCACAGACAATAGATCTGCACCACGACATAGTGTCTCAAATGTGGTACTTTCCAGGCTGGTGAAGAAGTGGCCATACCTCTTCTTCCATCAACTGCCACCCTCTTCTGAGGAAGACCTTGTGGTATCTACCGGGGGTGATATGGCTGAGGCATCTGTGCTCCCTGAACGTTCTGCAGCTCCCAGAAAAAACCCAGAGAAGGCATTAATGCAGCTTTCAGGACAAGACTTGCTTTCCTGACCCTTACACTGGTTCTTTCGCTGGTCCTCAGGAACCAAGGGGGATTTTACTAGGACTTGGGACAGATGGATGAACTAACTACATCACTTTTCAAAGACACATTGTGCTTGTGCATGTTCAAACGAAACAGAAAGCGTATTCCAAGGCGGGCGAGCACCAAGAGCCTAGGATGTACCGCTCCTGTTCTCGTGCCAAATCTCTCCCTTCTGCTCAGCAGCCTTTCTAAATGTGTTTTCTTTCTCCAGAGCAGCTGGGCTAATGAGCTTGGTCAAGGCACAACATCCATTTCCAGTTTTGGACTAAATCAGGGGACTCTTCACCAAATACTGTAGACCTGCCTAGCATCTTCCAGCAAGGTTTGTAATTCATTGGAAAGGACCCAGGACAGCCAGATCCCTGTCAAATTTCCTCTGCTTATTAGTGGAGGGAAGGACAACAGGCATTAAAAAATAATTTTCCTAGAATGCCAGGTAGGGGACAGCTTGCATATTGTCTGATGAACTGTCTGAACCACGTGGGACCGGCACCAAGCCAGTTATCAGTGATGATGCTGCAGCTGGTCAGATTATAAAATCATTGCATCTTACTCAGCTTCCGCTGCCTGCCTACACTTGAGCAGTCCCTCTCCCTAACCCAGCAATCTCATGATGACCTGGAGTTAAAAGGCAAAACAAAAGGTTATTCTGAGAACCGCCTAAGGTAACCGGGTCATTTTGTCGGAACTGCCTGGACCCAAACCGGAGGTACTGATCTCAAACTCATTTAGTGACAGTTACAACAGTACATTTAGTTATCACCTCAAAATACAGCTATCGCTGGTACATGCTCACAAGTCCTGCAACTACCCCTCCAGGTACAACCTGTGATGGGTTGGTTGTGGTCTGTTGGTTAACTCCAATTGTATAAAACCAGGAAAATCACCTCATCGAATGCTTACCACACAAATGGATTTTATTGCAGTTTCAGACTCGCAGTAACTGCTCTTTGATCTCAGCTGTCCTTCCCATCATTAACTTTTTTTTTTCCCCACAGATATAACCCCATGATTTAACATTTCCTTTACAGGCATGGCATACAGCAGGACCGTATCATGCCAGTAGGCCGAGTAAGAACACACCTTAACCAAAAAAAGGCAGCAGTCTCGAGATGCTGTCTGGGTTTGGTATTTACCAAATAATTTTCAGTTAAAAGTACATTTCATTATTAGTAAATACATTCCAATTTTGTCTCAAATGCAGCTGTGATTCCAGACCATAATAATTAATTGGCAATCCATATCTAGAACTAGCTAGTATTATTCTTCAAGTAGGAATGAACAAAAACATGCCTAGAAATGTCCTACGTCGGTCCTGCATTCAGTTTGTGATCCCTGAGTCCCTGGGGACTGAAAAACACACAAAGGTGCCTCCGATGCACTTTGGTTGGAGACGAATTTATTCAGGTATGTAAATCTGAGGAAATGACAAACTGGGAAAAGGAGGACTCTTAATTAGAATATCATATTAGGCAAATGCTGTAAAGCAGGGAGCACAATGTCAAAACTCTTCCTTTCAAGACAGTGAGCTGTGAAAGGGCTGTCCCTTCAAGCCTTTCCTAGCCCTCTTCCAAACAATCTAAATACTCAGTAGATTCCCCAGGAGAACCAAGGGTGACCAGGAACACAAGCTCCTAAGCTTTGAGCACACTACTGTCCTGAAAACCAGAAACGGTGTCCCTTCTCTGGCATGCAATTAGTAACTCCAGCATTTAATCCAACCAATCCGCTGGAAAAGGCTAGAAATTAAGGTCAGCTCACTGGTGGGTTGTGAGAATTTTAATACACTACTTTATTTGTTGACTTTCTCCTATTGACCGACAAAAAAGTTAAGTTAGTCTTACCGCATTGGTGCATATTTTAGACTGTTAGACAACAAAGACAAGTTTCCCATTTAGCAGATCTGTTTAACTTCCAGCATATCTGAAGACTGCAGATTAAAACGATGATTGCGAGTGTGAGGGCAAAGTGAAGACGCACACACAGTCATTTCCCTTCCAGTTTGTTACAGAGCAAATAGAGCTACTGATCAGTACTAATATTACGCGAACTGAATTTGTCACCACATAACAAACACGTATATGCAGAATTTAACTACAGGTGTGTCCCCTGGAAAGCCCACTGGGCTGTAATTGAGTAGATAAATATGTATTACTCGCTGAATATCAGTTGGCTGATGACTGGTTAAAGGTCTTGTAGTGATGGAAAATTAAGCATTTTCTGGCAGCTGGAAACTGCCACCAATATTATACCCATTATTGACTCCTTAAAGTAAACCGCTTGGAGGTAATACAAGAAAGGACTGCTTTTTATGCAAAAAGATTGCTAACTGCAGGTTTCTCTTTGTTGTACAGAAAAATAACCTCTAGAATATCAAACCAAATTATCAAGTGATAGAAAAATCCCTGTGAAAAGCACTTCCTTGAGTGATGGTGGGTAGCAACCTAAACCAGCACAGAAACATTTGCAAACAAGACATCAGTGACAACTAAAGACAACAAGAAACAGCTTCATTCATCCTCTCTTCTTCTCTCTACTCTCCTTTTGTGGAGGAAAACTCATTTTTAGAAACATATATTTTACTAAAAAGCTGTAAAATATTTATTAAAACACCTTTTTTTTCCTGGCAATCTTGTGTTAGAAACCCAGATCTTCATCAATGCCTTGGAATTCAGCAGCTTCTAGCTACACAAGAGAGCATTTTCCCATTTTTTTCCCATACGGAAGAGGGTATTTCTCCCTCTTTCAAAACTGTGGGACTTTTCAAGACAAAGTCAATTCCCCATTTTTTTTCCAAATTTCTGAAAAAGTTAGAATTTTCCAATGGGGAAATGCAACAGTAACAAGAACAAAGTTCCCCTCCCTCCCACTGCTCAAGGAAAATATTCCAGTTTTCATGCCCAGAACTAGTGATGGTATCTTTCAAAGTCCAGCACCTGAGAGCCGAGGAGTTAACTGCTGCCCCCAGAGCTTTCCCAAGGAAGAGACACATGTACAGGCTTTATTTCTATTACTCCAGTGTCTGGAGAATGCGGCTGGGTGGGGAGACCACCTCATTACAGTGGGCATTAACTAGTGCTGATAAGCAGGGATGGTCTGAGCCCTACACAAACAGGTGAGTCACAGTTGGTAGCAGAACAGTGTGTCCCGGAAAAGCCCCAGAGGACTGGTGCGGACTCCTTTCCTGCACCACTCTGGAAATCAGCAGCCCGGCAGGTAGGCACACCTCACCCAACACTCTTCATATGCCCAGCCCTGCCATCGACCGCCTCCCTCACCACAAACCCCTACCACCGTGGCAATTAATAAAATGCAATTTCTGCCTTCTCCTTTTCCATTGATTCATTCTCACCTGGCTCTAAACAGCCTGGTAGGTGGAGGAGGAGAGTTTTCTGCTTTCTTTCTGATCTTTTGCTTTTATATATATTTTCTGACTTGTATCACTTTTTGTGTACTTCAGGAAGGACAGAAAGTTACTGTTCTGATTTGCACTGTCCTGTTGAAGTTCTGAATGTGCAGTCACATCATGCCATGCGTGGGCGTGATTTAGGTCAGAGTTTATTATATTCCTAGTTTCATATGTGAACACTTTTCTCCTCCCCTCCCCCCAGGTAAGAGCAAAATGCTTAATCTATAGTAAGTAGAGCAAAGTCCTCCTCCTGCACAGTTAGGATGCCCCAAGCAAAGGGAAGAGCAGCACGTGCTATCAGCGTGGTCTTGGGGCAAAGTACAATGCCAACAAGTAGTCTGTCAAAAGATCATTTATTTGTGTATAATTTACCTAGCTAGACTCCATGGCATGTGCATGGGCTGTCTAATGCTGCAATATAGAATTATATGTCTTTTTAAGATAACATCACAGAAGACAATATATATGTATTGTAAAAATGACGTAACAATGAGTTTGGAAACTACCTTCAGTGATCACAGATTCCATAAATCATGCACTTCCAAGATGCACACAGCAGATTCCTACAGAGCTCAGATGCAGACTGCTATGAAATCACCCTGAGTGCAGACATTGTAATTAGAGATACTGCAACAACCGGATCAAATATCCATTTAGATTCAGAGTTTTGCTCTGCATGGATGAATTGCATTTTTAAGCTGCTGGTTATTTTAGATGGAGGTGCCATTTGTCTCTGTGTCATAGTGTTCGGCACACAGGAATCCTTGCTGAGCGTTCTGGCTTGTGCCACACTACTGAAGTGTGTAACAGAATGAAGTCCATAAAAGAAATTGCAAAGAGGATGGCTGCAGTATTAGTCACAAGAGCAGTTTTCAACAGCACGGTACCTGAGCTGCATTCTAGCACGGAGAGGAACATTTCCTGTTTATAAAGCCTCACACGCTTTCTGCAAGAGCTAGTAAGAAATATAGATCATCCTTTAAACAGCTAACAATAACGACGGAGTCCACAGAGTTTTGGAAACACTGCGGTCTTCAGAAACCACACATATCCTCAAAAACTGACAGCCTTTGACCAAGTGTTTATTACACACTTGAATATTAACCATAACAAACTAGGAAGCATTTATTTCGTGTTAAAACCTAAATATGCACTAAGGAAATAATCACCACTTGCAACACTGTCCCGTTTCTATATCCCATAGTATAAGAGTCAAGTGCTGTGCATTACACTCCTTTCTTACCTCAGCACTGCACTTTCTTACCTTCCTAGGTAAGAAAGGCTAAGAGTAAGATTCTGATAAAGCCAAGTTTATTTGTACTTAATTTTGCTCCCTGAATGCATTCCTGCTGTCGCTTTGCAAGAATACCACCCACAGACTCAACAGGCAAAGGAAAACTGTATTTAAACTGAAACTTACGCTTAGCAGCAGGTGATATGTACTTGACATTTTCCTGGTGAAGGGTTCCATCTTTTGTGCTGTATCTCAGCTTAGCAGCAATGGCGGCATTGACTGATCTGCTTTTCCACAGAGCTCCACAATTCATCTGCTTAATCCTACACAGCAACTTCAGGTGAGCTTCCAAGTAATACAGCAGAGGTCCAGTCAGAGGATGTTTATAAAGTACTTCTAATCGCTGTAGAGGAGACAAAATTTTGACAAAGGTGTCAGAGAAGGGCATTTTCCAGCTTTGCTGCCTGGTCATATCCAAATACCGGGATATTTCAGTCAGAAGGCCAAAAAAAGTACCCTAAAGATGGTGACAAGAAGATGGCCTTTTATTTTCTGTCAGAAAATAGAAGGCAAAAGTTATTCTGATATGCAACTCTGAATTGTTCTATAGTCTTCACTAATCACCACTGCCATTGGCTTCTGCTTTTCATTTCATAGGTCAGTTTGGCTTTATTCGTCCCCCACAGATTTCAGATGTTTTCATATTTTATAGCACCATAATCAATTTCCAAGAGAAATCTTAGGCTATAATCTCGTACAGCTACCATGCAGTTGAAAAATTACCAAATCTGACACAGATCACAAAGTCTGTGATTTTGTATTTTACAGGACAAATTCATACCTGGGATAAATCCATTGATCCAAGTATTTCACAGCTCTTCAGTTAAGAGCTCTTCAATAATTTGGAGCAAACTAAAGTGTAAAGATTAGAGCCCAAATTTTGAAGACTTCCATATGTGTGGTATTACTACATTTCAAACATTCTTCAAAACCTCAACTCCAGATACTTTTTCTTTCAGAAAACCTTCTAAGGCTGATTTTTAACAGCTTTACATCCTCGATGCTATCATAACTGAAGTTAACCAACTGAGTACGGTCTACTGAGTACATTGGGAAGTACCCAGCCAATGAATGCAGTTTAGAAACATGTTAAATTTTAATTTTTTACAGTTATGGCATAAAAGAACAAAATTAGAGAGAAGAAGGATTTCCTGTTTTATCTCCATTTTTATCTGCAAGTACATGGTTCAAACCTCACTTTTCCCAGGAGTGTGCAGTACCGGAGATGATCACTCCGACTGCTGACACGTAATGGTCAAAACCCCTTTCTCTCTACTCTCCACCCCCAAAGCTGCCTTCAAATTTCAATGTAAAGTTCTGACATACCAGCTCCAAAAACTATGAGCAATTTGCAGATTACTATTGGTCTGCTGAAAACGGCTGTTCCACCAGAGCTGCTATTAGACTTACAAATAGTGCTGCCAAATCACTGTTAGCGTCACAGTATAGTTGAGCACCCATGTTACTAGTTCAGATGATGGGCTCCAATCACAGGGAAGACCAGGGGAAGAAAACATTTCACTGCTTTTCTAAGCATTTTGTAACAAAACCCAGAGATCCAATAATCTTTATATTAAGAAGATAATCCATACTTGCCACTCCAACTGCAATGGAGGAGGAGAACTCCTTGTCCAGAGGGTGATTTTGTCAGTAAAAAGCTATGCCATAGACTGTCCACCTTTCCACCGCTCATGAAAGAAAGTCTGCCAGCCACCCATATATACAGGTCAACCACCAAAGCTTGCTTTTATACCCCATGGCTCAATTATCTGGCGGCATTCTTGTACCTTCAGCAACAAAAGTGAGACAGTGTCTTCAGCCGTTACGAAAGTGAAATTGCTCATGCCACTTTATTCCCTCTGGCAGGGCTGAGGTTTACTGCTGTTATCCTTGGCAAGGATACAGCAAAGGAAATTCACTCCAGAGCAGCAAATAATAAGAACAATGCTTGGGGGCTTCTCAGACTTAAAGACACTTTGCTGGTTCACACAGGCAAAGTCTAAACACTGCAATTTTATTCAGTGATTTATGCACTCCACATTTTCACCTACTGAGCAGTGTTATGTGCTATGAAACATCCTGTCTTTTTCATAGTAACACCTCCTTCAGCATTTCTTCCTAGCCTTTAGACAGTAGGAAATACAACTACTTTCCCATTTTGAAATCAAGAACAAATGGATGTTTTCCTTACCATCTTGGTTTCATGAGGATTTTCACACACCACCTGTTAAGCTCTAGAAAAAGCTATAGTTATGGTTTTTTCCCAGATCTTCAGCCCACGTATACTTGGCTAACTTCCTCTGTCAAAACATTGCTGATCTTTATATTATTGAAATACCTAGATCAAAGACCAAATTTCAGCAGTTTTCGCATGATAGTCACACTGGTAGGGACCATATTGAAACTGAAGAGTATGTGTTACCTAAGTAACTCTTATGAAATCAGCAATAGATGTTTTTTTTCCTATGATGTGTCTCTGAATCAAGATTTATATCCAGTAATTCAAAGGCGATGAACAAGCTTTGCCCTTAAGTAGTCTCTGATTTAAAAAAACCCACAAAAACACACAACTAAAAAAAAATAATTTGGCTTGGGAAAAGAAGGTCAGTAAGAAAAAAAGTAATCAAGCGAACAAAAATGTTGCAAGATGAAAGCTAACCACTCTTCCACAGAAGTATGCCATGCTGTTTGCACCAACCCTGTGACGGCACAGAGAATTGCATATTACTCCCTGCAACCTGAGCAAGAGCCCAGCAAGGTGGACAGGAGCAGAAATAGCGGCATTATTTGCTCTTGGACTTTCTCTATCTGGACTTAGTAGAAAGGCTCATTAAAACACTACAGCAAGATCCCTCCAAGCATAGAGCCACACTCTGTTAAAGAATAACAATCTCTGCAGTAAGAGGCAGCTGCTCCAGCTTCAGGCCATGGAAACTGGGGAAGAATGGAGAGGGACTTCCCCAAGCCCCCAGTAGAAATCCACGTAACTGGCAGCCACTTGTATCACTTAAATGTTCAGTCTTAAGATGACTGAAAACAACAATCACAAGGGCTCTCTGGATGAAAAAGGTTATTTACTTCTTCAATTTTAAACTCTATGTTAACTCTGGGCATTGAACCTCTATTAGAAAAGTTTCAATGTCTGAAAAGCATATGGAAGCTCTCCACTGTAAAAGTGGCTTCATTGAGAAAATCCTTTTCCAAATCATTGCAATTTAATGGGAAAAAATCCATTGCAGACTGTAATTCTTCTTCACCATATAGATCTATGAAAAATTTACACCATTTGCGATAGATCTTTGAAGCCATACTTGAAGTGATCTTGTAATCACGTAAAACATACCACTAACAGACTAGAAAACCAGCTGGCAGGCAGTGTCCCATTAAAACAGTTTTCAGGTTTGTAAGCTCGTGGGCAGGCTGGGTAAATCACTAAGGTGAATGCACTGCATAAAAACAAGTTGTTATTACGTGAGGGTGTAGCTGTCACAGTATAAAAGATGGTTGAGTAAGCAGATTGAATAGCAAAGAGAAGGTAACAGCAGCGCTAAGGAGATTACAGAAACAACAACTGATATTCTACCGAAAGAGGTGAGTGACTGGAGACAAAAAAACTAAGTAAAAAAGATGTTGCTTGCTTTGTCCACTTCTTGGGCAAAGGTGCTTAGCTGATGTTAACAACTCCCTGTTGCCACAGAATTAGGAGTTCAATGATATTGTTGATCTCTTCTGCTCTCTCCTGTGACACAATGCATGTTCTGGTCTTTCGTAGTAAGCTCATTAAAAGATGCTAGGAGAGTTTTATGGTTTTATGTATGAGGAGTATCTTCTCTAGACTATCTAGTTCCACATACCAGTGTTGAGTAACAGCTACTATATCATCACTTGCTTTGTGCATTTGCACTTTGGGGCTGGAGATGGGAAAAAGAAAGGGGATGGAGACGGGAAAAGAAGAAATTTTAAGTTCCTAAATCTTATGACAACTATTTTATATGTGGAAACCTGTGAGATAATGAATCAATGTATACTGGTATGTATTTTTGAAGAGCATGTGGACTTACTACGAGACTGGAAGAACGCAAATAGTACTGCAGCCCTCAAGAAAAAAGGAGGATCCCAGCAACAGCACGGATGCTATTTTTTCTAAACAATGAAGTAGTACTAAGGAATATAAACTACATCAGTGACTACACAGAACTAAGTGAAGCCATCAACTATACTGCCTGGATACACCTTCCCAGACAAACATCATAGGTTTGGGTTGGTTTTTTTTCTTTGTTGTTTTCATTATTTTTTTTTTAAACAAACATGGATTGCAAAATTTGGAGATAAAGGGAATGCAAATGAGATGAAATCTATCTGGGTGTTACAGAAGTGTTTCCTAATGTGTCTCCTTGCAAAAACTTAATAAAAAAAAAAATAATTTAAAAGCACCAGCGTGCACCACTTTTGAATTAAATAGAAGAAAAAAAAAAAGTAAAGAAAGACTCATCGTTTCCAACACTTGGCAGGATCTCCACAGCGCTGGGTTCTCCTCCAGCTTTGTTGGGAGGCTGAAGTCAAACACCTTCTACATTAGTTCCTGCTCTACCTTTGAATATGGGACCCTCTCCATATATTTGGTCAACAAGCTGGGATCTGGATATATTACTCTAATATGACATAATTAATGATACTACTTACTTACACCAAAGGTATTACAACAATATGTGGGTGTTTAAAATGAAGTATGGTATGTGACTGCATATCAGGAGGAAGTCTTGCAATGACCTGTGCTCCACACCATGCGCTGAAACATGAGTAAGCTTGGGATCTCAGCACCCAGAAGAGGACAACAAAGGGTGTTACCACAAAACAAGTCTTTTTTGTGGAGTATACACAGCATATGGAGCTGATACTGCTATGTCCAAGCAGTTTTTAGTCTTTATAAAATGACTGAACAGGTTCCTCTGTTATTCAGAGTTATCTGCCAAATACTAATATAATTAACGATCCATTTCTCAGTGATGATGCTGATTTGACATTTATAGAATTTATAGCATTTATTACATTCTCCTGCAATCAGAGGGACAGATTGCATTATATGATACAGACACGGGCCCTTGCTTGGATGCCATAATTACTTCAAGGATGGTTTTAAGTTGGATGTTATCGGCTACATACAGAGATGTGGTGTTGTGGCAGTATTTTCTAGTGTTTGCCTTCCTGTTGCATACTTCTACCAGGAAGCACCTTCTTTGGATTGCAACGGAGTGAGTCAAAATGCTGTGATTGCAGTCACAGCCATTTAATTTAAAGCTACAGACAGACTGTCAGAGAAGGTCAAAGCACAGTCTTGGGGCAAACCATACTATGGCAGGTGTTGTGTTTGAAAGATTAAGAAAGGAGCAGGCTGCGTGCTAAAGAAGAGGCAACGCTCAGGAGCTCCAAGTGGCCTCAAAGACAGTATCGTCCCATGGTACAGAGATTAATCTTGGCAGTGCACACTGCGGTGTGGATGAAATAGCCACCTCAGGCTTAAGGCAGCATGAGCTGGTGCCTGAAGTGCCATGCCAGGATGTACAAGACTGGGGCTGGAGACACAGTCTACTTCTGACTAGTTAAAGTATTTCTCAGATTTGTATCAACCGCGGCAAGTCATATTGCAAAATACACAAGCCCAGCTGGAAAGTGCCAAGGCATTGTGCTTCATCATTTCAGGGGGGAA
>VYZM01008315.1:71184-85162 GCA_013398915.1 Dromas ardeola | reverse complement strand
AAAAAAAAAGGAATTCTGTTCAGCTAAAACTGTCCTCTTGCCTTTTAAGGTTTGAAAGATCCTCAAAGCAAAATAGAGCTCAGTCAGCTTCCTGAAACTGCTAGAGATAAAAGAAAACCCCTTCCCAACCAGCTCTAACACTGGTGTCTTCTAGAAGGTACTTTGTAGGAAACACCCTGAAGAGAAATCAGCTCCCGTAAGAGAAAATGATAGAGCTGACTGCAAAAAGCCTTTGGCAGCAACCACTGAGGGCTCAAGAGCTCAGTACAGCTGAAGAGCACTACTTGCCTGGGTTTGCTGTCAAGTGCTTTCCCTTCTGTCATTTGTCATAAATAACAGACAAATAAGCCCTCTTCCCTCCCTTTTCTAACAGAAAATACCAACTTCATAGCACAAGCAATATGCTTCAAGATGCGGCACAGGCACAAAGCAATCCACATCAAAGGCAGGTCTCACCACAAGCGGATGAGAAGTCACAGGAGCACCATGTTAACACTCTGTTAACTAACACAAAAAACTCACACAGAAGCAGCAATCCTCAACCTCCTCCCCACCCCAAATTTCACAGCTTGTTGTCACAAATTCTCATGTTATTTTAGCAACTACCAGCAGGAGCACTGGGGTGACACTAGAATTTCACGTTTTTTTACTGAGGGAGAAAGTATCTGAGTATCATGTCCTAAGATGTACATGCTGCAATAACCTGTGAGCTCAGAGGCAGAAGAAACATGTCAGAGGGGATGGAGCTCACTGACAGAATCCTCTTGGCTCCTCAGAGCAATGCGTTCCTCCAGAAAAGCCTGGAAAAGGAACACAGCAGGCAAACTGGGTCTTAACAAGGATGACAGATGCAAGCCTGAGTCAGATATTAGGCAAAACCTTCTCCCATGCCAGCACTTCCCACTGAAGTTGGGAAGACATTGGTCCAAGCACTATTCTCAAATAAAAGAACTCCAGAATCACAGGACTGGGGAGAAGGAAAAAAAAAAAGGAAACCACAAAAACACATACTCCACCTCAGCTGCATTGAACAATCTGGTCGAAAACAGCTGAAACATTCTCCTGCTGTACCTGACAGGTGAAAGCTTTAAGAGACTTCTTGGCATCGCAAACACAATCAGCATAAACAAAAGCCAGGATAAAGTTACCTAAGGACGACTGGTCTGAAATGACTGTTGATGGCAATCTGGATAGCTGAGCCCAGCTACTGCTGCCATGTGGGCAGGAAGCATTCCAAGGTGCCTGAAATGCCACAACAAGCTCAAAGGTGTCTGGCCCATTAACCAAGGCACTGGGCAAGGTTCAGCAGAGCAAGAACCACCGTAAGAGGCAGGAATCCTTCCTTGGTACGGAAGAGCACACTGAGACCACGGTGTCACCAAGTGGCAGTACACTTGAACCTCAGACACTACATTTTCCTCTTATTCCTCTTTTTATTCTGCTGGCTCCAACTTCTTTGCCTGTCACCAGATTTTAATTAAATAATCCTAATTAACCAGAGCATTTTGACTTAGTTGTTTCAATGGCATCCTGGGTTTGGACTCAGTATATATTGTGACTCAGGGCAGGTCAGATTTTACAGCTTGTCATGTATTGTTTATCACACATTAGTTGGAAAGAAAACAAATGGTATATGGGATGCAATAGAACACTAATTGATAGATGATGCAAGTACTACTAGCAGCAAAGTGCGAGATTGCCTCAGTACTATTGTTGTTCATCTCTCTCCATCTAAGTTGTATCATGTATAATATAGGCAGGGTGGAAATTCCTGACAGAAAAGTCTTGCAGGTGATGGGAGAGAATGAAGACAATACTAGTTTTGATTTATTTGCTTGGGTTTTTTTGTTTGTTTGCTTTTCAAATCTTTCCCTTGGTTCTCCAGTGAGAACTGAAGGAACACATGCAGCCTTGTGAAGCAATGGACATGCTCCCCTCAGCTTGCCATCAGACATAACATGCATTTTATGCAAGATGCGTAGTTTAATTTGCTTTGAAACTGAATGTGACCAGAACAGCTGAAGAAGTTCCAAATCCTCCAACAACCTAGGTAAACACCTTCAGATACAAGCAAAAGATCCAGGAGAAGCAGTAGATGGCACTTGGTGCCCTCCATACTGCTCAGGGTACCAGTAGTGTCCTGCAGAAAGGGGCCACCAACGTTTCCACCAAATATCTACTGCCATTTTTTGCTGCCCTAATAATTTCCTTTGACCTTCAAACTTTTACACAATCAAGAGCTCACAGGCAGTCCAATACCGCTGGTAACAAAGGTCATGAAACTACCAAGGCAGAATAGACTGCTTGTCTGTACATAGCCAGCATGAATTTGTTTTCTGTTCTCCTGCATTCTGTTTATCCTGTAATTTTTTTTCCTCTTTCTGTAATTTTTTTTCTTTTTAACAAAGTTTTCAGCATTGCATATCTTTCATTGGACATCAGGAACAAATCCAGCGTGGCTTACTGGTACAGTGACAAAGTCTTATTCTATCCTGTTCACATGAAATACCCCACATGCTCTGAAACAGAAGATGTATCCCAAATAATCTACGTTTGAGCTTGCCCTGAATAAGCCACTGACAAAACACAGTCATCTGCCCCAGATACGGCCTGAAATCTTCTAAGAAAAGTTTGCAACATTAACAGTAGTTCCTCTCCAAATTGTTTGGGGCTGGGACACAGGTCTTGAGGTAACTTCAGCAGCATATCAATGGCCATCTCAGTGTGTTGCTGCATAAGATCGAGTAGTATTATTAATCAAAGATAACTAGGTGATTGCAATTCAAACCACAAGGCCATAAAAGGTGTAGAATTTCATGTGGTGCATATTGTCTTGAATTCCTTCGCCATTAGAATCATTGCAAGATGAGCTGCAAGTCCTCTAATCCACCCCCTACCCAAGTGAGAATCAACTATGCCCTACATCGGCACGTACTTCTGCTGCTGATGAAACCCACGAAAAATCCCTGTTCTTGCAGTGTATTTTATGCAGAACCCTCTCTGTCCATAGCAACTTAAATCTGGGAAACATGCTAGCTTAAAACACAGGAGAAGCCCCACTGAACACAATGGAAAAATGAAGTAAAATATGTGTGCTTAAGTGCTCACCACGGCAAGTTTTTTTAGTGATTTTTCAGGACTTCCCACAGGCTAAAACACCTTTTGACAATTATATTTGCTGTAGCTAACCTTTGGTGAGTCTACTGCAGTGACTGCAGTGCAAATACCATCGATATGCTTTAGAGCGTGTTACACACCCGTACATCGTACACTGATTAATCAGGTAGACAAAGTCATTTACTCACCTCATTCCATGCCCTCACTAAACATGACCCAGGGGTTATAACTTAGCCACAGGAAGTACTAACTAATTGCCTGAATTTGAATATCACTACCTTTCTTCTCAGTGTATTTCCCTGAACTGCAATATACACCTATGTATTTTTAGTCAAACAAATGGCTTTTTTCAAGGTCAGTAGCTTCAGCTGGCACGAAATTGAGTTAAAAAATTCTTTATCTGCATAGCCCTGAAAAGCCACATGTGCTATTGTAACGACCTCAATCACAGTCTCTACATTTCTGAACCTACTTTTAGGCACCAAAACACAACTGCCTTCATCAGTAATAAGCAACTTCAGGAAGAGAGGCTTAATTAAAAATCTAAATCCACAGTTTAAAGCAAGGTCTCTTTTTGTGATCTTGCACTAAAATGACACAAAAGCCTTCTAAAATTTAGCTCCAGTGGTCTGTTTCAACTGATTTTCTAAAGAAATACGTACAATTACTTTGGAAATTAAAGACATGCCAGTACTCACCAGAAAGCATAATTCTTTGGTCTTTTACATCCATGCAGCTAATAAAGTCTATAGAATTCAATCAGAAAAGCATCAGACACCTTATCTCACAACAAGCCACATCTTGAACGTCTATACTCAAGCCTGGGCTTTAATTGGGACAAAACTGACTCAGTCAAGGCTTGAGCTGAAGCACAGGTAGAAAGAAAATATTTCAGAACATTATAGGCATTCTGCATTGTTCCAATAACAGTATGTAAGCAGAAGATCTGCTGTATATTAAAGACTGGTCATTACAGCCAAGCTCTGCATTGGTTTATAACAGCACCTCATCAACATCAATGGCATTATGTCTAGCCTGAAAGGAAAAAAAGAGCCCCTTTATTATAGAGCTTCTAAATTAGAGATGGACCCCAAATGAGATCAGCACTCCTCAGAATACCACAACAAGAGCTGAACTCCAAGGCATATCCCTTGTGTTAAGCACAGGTGAACAGATGAGGTCCAAGACGCAACACATGAAGGACTGTAACAGACACCTTAGCAAACCAATGTATGTACTACTCCACCATCAAAAGCATAGTATTTTAAAGCAAATAAAATCATTGCTGTCTCTCTTGTTCAGCTAAATTACTCAGGATTGACACTGACAAATCAAATCTTCATGGCTATCTATATTATAAATGGAATTTGGTTGTTTCAACAAAAGTTTAACCTCCTAAACAAATTACAGCGCTGTGATAGCACTTAGAAGCAATCCAAGTGGTCTTTAAACTTTCCTCATCTAAATATTACACGTCAGATATTGCTCACTTTGAACATTAGCTTTTTCCTCTTTTATTAGCCTGTAGATCCAAAGTCTAAAGTCACCAAGAAATATTTGCTCCTTTTTTTTTTTTTTTTTCCACTTCCAGTTTGAATAGTCAATAGTCAAAGCCTGTGTTCATAAACTCTCATGTCTGCTTCTCTTGCCCACAATTTATCCTGGCAGTAGGGGAGGTTAAGTACAGCAAAATGTTCAGGTAAATGTGTAGGTAGAATAACAGAGTCAAACTATGAAAACTACTGAACAAATGAATCAGAAGCTTCAGTTCTTGGATCACGTTTTAGGATTGAATTTGAAAGTCTGGAGTTGACGCAGAAGCCAAGCTCTGCATGGACACAACAACAAAATTGTGTTGAGCTTCAGGAGACCCTCAACTTTGGTAGGCAGTTCTCATTTTCATCAGGAGTTAAATAGCATGAAATCTTCACGCGTTGCTGCAAATTCGATCTAAGCTCATTTGTATCCATTGTGTCTGCCCACTTCATGTTTGAGCAGCCTCCATTATGTCATTAACCTTTAGAGGAGGAAGAGACACCTGATAATTTAATCTGTCCACAGACTTTCATGCGAGCCTTGCTGTCACAGCCACGCAGTCAGGCAGAATGCGTGCTGGATGGTCTCCAGAGATAACATGCAATTTATGGCATTCAGTGCTTTTGAGATAGGAATGGCTTTACTTTGTTGGAGATTACGCAGAGACAGCTTCATTAATTTTTCATCTATGATTCTTACCAGATGGAACAGAAACAATCAATGCCAAATATTTTTTGTCAGAGCTCAGAAGTACTAGTCTTTTGGGGACAAAGTCTGATCCCGAATAGACCTAGGTAAATCCACAGTATTACATCATTTCCAGTCAAAATCAGTAGAATTATCTGTCAGTTGTTATGCTCAGAGTCAGCAAGTGAAGATGTCAATCAGATGCTTTTAGGTCCTGCAAAGTGACTAGTGCCAGTTCATACTTGTGTGCATTCAACATCAACACTTGTCTTAAAAGACTTTTTTGTCTGGTATTAAAACCATAGGCACTTAGTGGGACACACCACTCGAGCTCCGCACAAAGTGAGGAGAATACAAGATTGTCAATGGTAACATGGAAGCAGCAAATTCAGTCAGATCCTTCAATTTTATACAGCAGCCATACCAGTCAACAAAGTAAGCGTACAGCTGCTCTTGGGCACCACAGAGCAACTGCAAATATTCAAACATGTGCGGTCTCATTAGCTGATCTTAACATGTGAACTACACATCCATCCCTTTTATACAAATGCTTTAACACAGTAAGAACGACTTACGATATACTGGCACCAAACTTCACTACTGTCAGGGCAATTATTTAGGCTGAAGGGTGAGAGTTTGTTTCATGTTTATCACTCAATAGCCTATTGCATTTGAGTAGATATCACAAGACCAATAAAAAAATGACCTCTTATATGTTACCTAGAAGGGATTAAACTCCAGCTTTGTGTAGTAATGACCTTTAGCTTCACTCTTTCACATCTAGGACTAGTTGCACAACCTCAGCTAGAATCACTTTTAATCAGCATTCAGGGATACCCCACAGTCGCATGTTCACTGGCAGGTACCTAAAATATGCCTGTGAATCCTGCTGTCGGTAGTGGAGCTGTAAGAAAGCTAGAAGAAACACTCCTTTGAATTTCTTTTACTCCCTTTTGGTGCATATTCTTCATCATTCAAATGTCAAGGGAACTGCAAAGGGCAAAGGATTAAACTGCTTGTCTGATATTTGAAAGAACTGTTAATGTGACTAGTGATACTTTAGACAAGCACAGAAAATGGATATAAACAGAGAGGGCAAAATACCGAGCTTTCTATCACCTGTAAAAACTAGCAAAAGAAATCTTGGATTATGACATGCTTAAAAACTACATGCATGCAGGGACTTCTGTCAAAAATTAATACTTTTGAATAAACATTTTGAGCCAAAACCTGCTCAGAGATTTAAAAAATGACTAACTTGATCCAATTCATAGGGACCCTGCTAGCCTACAGAGAATTCTTCATGTCATTTGTCATGCTTTCTTCATCATTTAGTCTTGAGGAGAAAAAGTACCAACATTTTCATTAACTGAAAAAGTGTTTTTTTCCAATCTTACGGAAAAAAGCATTTGCTAATTCTGAGTAGGGTCTTCCTTGAGCTCCTCTTTTTCAGAACTGGGACATAGGTGATGTTTCCACAGCTGATCTATTCTCTTTTGATGTCATTGGTCATGTGCTTTGGTCACTGAGATCACAAACTACGGCATCACTCATTCAGAAACAACAAGGAACATGGATAACGTACACGGACCAGCCTGCACTGCAGACCATAAGCCCATGTGTCTTCTAGGGCTTGTGAACATGTTTTCTCACACCTGTTTTCAAAACAAACCGAAAAAAAAGGTTATCTACCATTAGCAATTCAGCACAACTTTTTTTTGATCAAGAGCCCAACCTACCCAACTCAGAGATGACACACTTATGGCTCAGAGTTGCTTAGGTCTCCTAGAATGTTTTTTTTAACAGTGAACTAATCAATGGTCTTCATTCATCAGGAAGAAACTATATAGGTGAAAGGTGACAAAACACTACAACTTGGATTAATTTGCTGTTCAAAAGAGGTAAAAAGCCATGTACTTGGTGTACCAGGGAAAAAGGGCAGAGAAGGAAAAGCAGTTACAGCTTTACACGTACAGCTAGCTCGGGTAATTCACTTTGTTCCCTTAAGCCACTCTGCTATGCTTCCCTCAAACATCTGTACATAAGGTCCATCTAGGAGCCAAAACCACAGATGGTGTCAGTCATTCTACCTCTTTTGAGGAGGTGAGGCAATATCCACTTACACTGAACAGGGACCTCCTCAACTACTTATTATTAATATCTATTGCATACCTCGTAACAGCATTAAACTGACTGCTTTATTTCCTACATGCAAGATCCACCACAGACCGGAGCCAAGAGACTTGCACACCAGTACCATCTCTTTACACCAAGTCTGGAACCATCCCACTCATTTTCTTTTATCCACCTCAAACTGGCATTTTCTAAAAACTTAGAGAAGATTGCAATCAGAAATTCTAGGATGATAATTAGTGTTGGCACAGGTGCTTCCACTTTTATTCATGTCTACTGATACAGGTGGGTTCCCCCACCTCAATCAAGAATACTTAAGATCATAAGTGAAAAGTGTTAATATTGGCTTACTCTTCAAATATCATACAGGAGTCAAATTCCAGCACCAATCTAACCGGGCCAGGATCAACAAAAGCTTTGTTATCTTGATCAGGCCAGACAGTAGTGCGTGCTGAAAGGACTTTGGTTTTCAGCCTTATATCTTGGATCATGAGGAGCAAACTTCTTCCAAAGATCACACCCACAGCCTTTGGAAGTGATGCCAAGAAGCTCCACCTGCCCACCCAGCCTGCGTACCTCACCTCACAGCTGAGTCTTTCTCAAGCAGCGTTAAGCACAGCAGCTCTGTTACTGCCATTTCATAGATGGGGGAAGACCAAAAAAAGAATAAAAAAAAAGAAATCAATCACATCAACACAAGAAATCTCTGACGAAGAAGCAAAATAGCCTTTGCACACCTTCAAACAAGAAGGTCCATCATGGTAAGATAACCAGTCCCCTGTACATCCTAACTGCACTGAGAGCTCCTGCCATAAAGCAACATGCTACTTCATGGACCACTTAAGCTGCAAAGGAAACCCATGCCCCAGCAGTCAGATGTGATTAAGGAGAGGCCCCTCCACAATGCAGTAGGGAAAAATAACACAACACATTTGCTTCTCAAAGTGCAATCTAAGAGGCACCTTTTCTCAGCGGAACGAGACTTACTCAGTGCCCCATGCACACTCAGAGTAAAAACCCAAGCGTGCAGCTTTGGCAGGGCTGGGGTTCGCTTTCACAGTGTGCTGCTCTCTTCTAAAGCTGTTGCGCAAGAGTTGTATGTTTAACATTTCTAACCAGCCAAAATTGCTCTTTATATTTGATCAGGAATAATTTTTTTTTTACCTTTGAACCTGTTGCAACGCAGGTTCAAAGGTTACCTGGGTGCAGTGTTGCCTGTTTATTAAAGCCACACACTGATGATTCGGGGCTTAGTCCTGCCACAGGAGCTGGAGAAGCACCAACCCTTGAGCACCCACTTGGAGTTGTAAAGCAGCAAAGGAAGGCAGCCTGTACCGGTCCCTCCATCCTCCTCCAGCGCTGAAGGAAGGTAAGCAAATCTCTCCCGATCGGAGCCCGTCTTTCCCAAGTTCGAGGTTTCCTGGTCCTGCAAAGAAGTACTGCAAGTGGGATAATAACCTTAATTTGCTGCAATGCCTGGGTGCAATGCACCCGTCTCATCACACTGTGTGCTGTTAAACACAACAGCTGTGTAATTGGCTGCATGGTATTAAAGAAGCAAGGCTGGGCTGAGGGGTGGCAGATACAGAGAAATCACAGCCTGAGCAAGAGCAACCACCTGAATGCTCCCCGTTGCCATAGACTGGCTGGAACTGGAAACCTGGCTACTGTCCAGGCTGAAGCCATTTTCTTATCAGTTTGTTAGTTATATCTATTTAAAGATACAGTGCACAGCACGCCAGTGCCAGGCTCCCATTCAGACTCATGTTTGAAACAGAGTTCCAGAAATAGAAGAATCATTTGGTTCTACAGCATCACAGGCAGGTTTTGAAATCTTGTCAGTAAAAACTGTTACATGCTAGATTATTAATACACACAAGCTTATTGGCAACATTTACTACAAGAGGACCTTAATCCCTATCTAAGAACACAGAAGCTGGCTGTAATGCCTTTTAAGTGTTTTAAAAGCACAGATCTCAGAGTATGGCACACCAGACTGCTGCCATCACCTTGGTACAGCTGCTTGGTGTAGCTATAGAGGTGGAGCCAAGCTCTTGCTTCTGCGCAGAGCTGCAGCCATACCAAAGCAGAGGACAGCGGAGACAAAGATTAACCAGAAATCAAGCTGCAAGTAAGAGAACTGTCAAAAAGAACGCTGCTCTTCCAAGAGTTAAACCCATTGTCCTGTCCACACCGCCTTCTCTGAGGAACCCACTTATGCTCCGAGACGATTATTTATGTCCCTGTGCCATCACTCTGCTTTACAAAAGCCAGAAGGCTGCCCCTGAAAAGTGTAGCAGAGCAATAAAAAATGATTATTTTCATAGCATTAAGAAAAGAAACTTGAATTCAAAAACCCTTTAAATAATGTGAGCCCACACTTTCTGCTGACTCACAAAATTTAGATCCAAGTCTTGAAGTGACAATAGAGAAAACTGTACACTGAACTAACGCTTCCCCTTCATTTATTTACATCCTCTGCTCTGTTATATATGGATGGGCTATTTTGGCATCTTTGGATGGCAAAAGCTCCTGTTGTGCCATGACCTTAAGGTTTATTATAAAAGCTCATCCATCCTCTGTGCAAACTTTTTGTGACAGTGACAACAGAAAGGAAACACCTTGAACTCGCTATACACGTACTCCATCTACTGCTCGTCTTAATTTGCTAATGGGTATGAAAGATGCAGATGTACATTTTATATACATGTACAATAAAATGCAAAGGTTGAGTTATTCATGACTATTTTTTGGCAGGGAATTACTAGCAACAAAAGGATTTGCGCCTCATAAAAATCTGGAGTTTATTCAGATCATTTGAGGCAATATCAAAAATTAAAAGCCTCAAAATTTGCATATCAATTCTTGTGCATACCGGGGAAAGAGTGTCAGCTGTATTCTAATTTATTAGCATTAAACAGAACCAATCATTAAGGAGAGGGTATCATCCCCAAGGCTTTTCTATGTGTGTCCCTTACTCCAATTTATGTTGGAGCTGTGAGGCCCCCTGAGTCCAGGCAACGCAGTGTGACCTTACCAGCTCAGGGACCTCTGCATCACACGCTGGGCTTCTGGCACGCCAGGTAGGACGGGGCTGTGGGCATGTTCGCTCGTACCCACAGCCAGAGTCAACGCATCTGAGATGATACACAACGCACTGCTACCCAGCAGCTGATCACAGATAGATAGGGCAAATTCACTGCTTTTTCCCTTCCTCCTGGAAAAATGACAGCCTGAGGGCAGATATCTGAAGAGGGAAAATCCTCAGAGAGGCATTCAGAGAAGGTGACAACAGAGCTGCCTGCATTGGGAGCCTGGCCTTCTTTCCCTTCTCTGTAAGGGGCAGTGCCTTTCTCCATGCATAAGCGTACCCTGACTGGCACTATTAAAGCTGAAGCTCACAGCCTTACTTAAACGCCACAGGAACAGGTCAGGGTAGGCAAAGCCAAAGGCAGAGTAATTTCATGCAGAACAAGCTATTTCATTTTCATCTTCATGTAAATCTTACAGCAAAATCAGTAAATTAAGCCTCAGCTTCCCTAAAAGTATATCTGCATTGCTAAATGATGCCACAATTACAATTTAAGTTAGCTTTACCTGACTAGCATAAAATTTACAGCAGCAATAAAAACATAATTGCAGTTAGTAGAGGCTATGTGTTTTAGCAAGCCAAGGTCCAGGACCAGTCGTATTTTGGATACAAGTACATGCAATGTTATTCCATCCCAGCAATAGTTAGTCTAGCTAATCAGATTATTCTGAAATCATGCAGCATAGAAAAACTTTAAGATGGGCAAAATGTTAAGTAGAAAAACAAATCCAAAATCTGAGGTGAAGGCACTGAAGAAGAGAGATAGGTGAAGTTACTGTCTTCCCACCCCTCCAAACATGCTGCAAAATTCTAGTTACGTTAGACAAGCATCATAGAGAAAAAGTGAAAACAGCAGAAGCTATAAACTTTTAAACAAAGAAATGCAACTATAAAACCAAAAAGACTATCCCTGTCATAGCAGGAAACAAAACTGGAGTTTCAAACGTGATTGATGTTACCTTGTGCAGATAATTGCACATATGTAAGTCTATACCACAACAGAAAGAACTAGGTAGCTTTGCGGGGGGGGAGAACAAACAAAAACCCACCACCAACAAATTAGCCAAACCAGCAGCAGAAATGGGGACCGAGCCCATCAGCAAGTATGTTACAGCAGTACATAAGAAATACTGTACTCAAAGCATTTTGTCAGTATTACAGGCTGCAAAGTTCTGCTCAGCTTAACATGCATGTAACTATAGAGAGAAAATTACTACTATTGAAAAAACATCTTTATACACAGAAAAAAAAAACAGTAAAAAGATTATAAAGAGTAAATTCTAAATATCAAATCAAAAGGTCTCGGTATACTTTTCATCTAGCTCTTCAGAAACATGTAAACTTCAAGCTCTTTTCCTCAACAAACAAAACCTCAACAACAACCTCCTCCATATATATATATATATATATATATATATATATATGTATATATATAAAATTTTTTTTTCCTTCTCCAAGCCACTTCAATTTCCCCATGCAAGTTCCCTCCTTTTAGAAGCTCCCTTCCCAGCATGCTTTTCTGCTCACTGATTTATTTAAACTGGGGAGAGGGAAGTAGCTGTAGTTTTTAAGATGAGTGTTACCTAATTAGTGGTGGTTTGCACCGTGCTCTTAAGGCTCCCTTTTACTTAAGAAAAAGAGGTTGGCTCCCCACTCCATTTTCAAAATGGTAGGTGTTTTTGATTGCTGGTTCTCATAGCTGTTTTTGGTCTGAAATATTTTCTGTATAAGTAATGAAGTTCTACTTTTATTTGTTTTATTGTTGATGGGCTTGCTTGCTGTTACTCACATGGGCTTTACTATAACCTGTGTGCAAGTAATTGGCTGCAGGGCTCAAGATAATGAGTTTATCGGGAGCCTGCTAGGAAATCTCCCAGCTATCAGTTAGATGTGAACTGATGAACTTAAGCTGAGTTAAGTTCAGATACATGTTTGCTCTTTGCTCTTCATAATGTAAGTGCTGTAATAATATGTAGTAATAAAAGACATTAGTATCTAGAAATTTTTAGTGTTACTTCTTCTTTGTGTGGTTATGTAAGGTGTTTAATGATGGTGTTCTAGTTCTTTTGGGAGTTCTGTGTGAATTTTCAAGTTGAGCTTTAGTTCTAGCTCTTTAAACCATGCTTATTGTATGTCTAGAGATAACTTCCTATTAATGTAATGTCATATGTATGTCTTGCAAGAATGTGATCTTGTATTATCTAATAGGAAAAAAAGGAACAGAACACATTATTCTAAATATTTTTAATGTTTTCAAAACTTCAAAGGGCTAGTTGAACATGTTCTATCTTTCTGAGTAGGTAGCTTTCAAGGAGAAAGTCTCATGTTAAAAAATCTGTGAAAGCCTGGCTTTTCAATTTATCTGACAAAATGACTTTTTTTAGTAAGCAGTGTCATGGTGTCGTTGCCCTCCTGATACGAGGGACAGTAATATCATATACAGTAAAATTCTTTATTAAAAATGGCCTTTCTGTTTAAGTACACTGAAAGTCTGAGTTCAATAGGTTTCATCAGCAAGGCTCAGAAATAGCCTGTAACATGTAGTTTGAAACCACAGAGCACTAAACTTCCTGAAAGTAAGTTACCGAGGCCTCATTCTTTCCCACCCCCCAGCAAAGTGCTTCTCAGGCAAGATCAAAGGGTACTTGAACTATTTGGCACTGACTTTCATAAGAGGTACTCTGAAAGCAAAGCGTAACTGAAGTGTACCTTAGGCTTAATGCAAGTTACTGTGGATTTTGCTTTGTGGTTTTTACGTGGCTCTGTTCAGCAGTCACTGCTGAGCGTTTGCGCTTTAGCTTCTGCTTCTCTCTGGATGCTAAAAGTTAGATGTTCCTAAACCCTGCAGAACACAAGACTTCTCCTTGCTGCAGCTGGAGGAAGATGGGATATAATGCTTCCAAGGAGTAAGAACTGGCACAGTGGCTCACATCTGCAGGACACCAGGCAAGAGCTGCACTGTGTAAGCAACTGTAAAGAGTGAGCTACTGGTGGTTAACTAACTAATTGGTGACCTCAGTGTAGTTGGTTGTACTCTACTCTTCCTGCTTGGAAAGAGTCAATGTTACCTTACTAATGCTGATCAACAGGTTCTCATGATCACCTCAAAAGCACATGCAAACTGTTTCTTAGGTGAACTTGAGACAAAGAATATAGTTCTAGGAAGCATTCTGCCAGGCAGTGCATGACCATTGCTTCTGAAATTCTGCAGGTATCAGAGGTTGCGTTGCTGTTGGTAAAGAACTAGTGTGATGGAGACGACATTGATTTCTTTCTTCATACTTACGTGTTTGCAGGCACAAAGCTCAGTCACTTTCCAGTGGAGAGAATCTCCTGACTGGGAGAGAATAGAAAATAACTTTTCCATTCACTCTAGGTAGCAAAGGAATTGCTGTAGAGGGGTATGCGTGGCGG
>VYZM01008315.1:58302-71145 GCA_013398915.1 Dromas ardeola | reverse complement strand
GTGCAGTGGAAATGAGAACGTGTACTCCTGAACTCAAGGCTGTAAATGGTATCAATGTAATCTCTTCGGATAAAAACTAAGCCTTTGCACTCCAGAGCCTAGTGCATCTTATCCCTGACCATTGATCAGGCCAGACAACCTAAGTACACGTTAACTGTCTACCATCTTATTGCACAAGCGGACTAAACAGGTGGTTTGAAACATCCTGTGCATGCCCTTCAAAACTCAGGGGTTTTGAGCAGTCCACCTCCCTGCATGCTTAAGAAAGCAGCTGGTGTTCAGCCTTGTGCTGCAGTGGAAGCTGGTGTCTGCCAAAAATGCCCTGGCTTTGTCTTATGCTGCACTGAGTTGAGTTTTCACTCGGGTCTTATGTATGCAGAGGGCATTTGGATTTGTGAGTTAAGCTCTGGTTGTAGTTGCTGCATAGCACAGATCGAGGGTAGAGCTGTTCTCTTCCCGTGGACAGAAAACTCTGTCAGGTAAACAGGCTCCTGTCCTCCCTGCTGGCTCCTCTGCTTTGAGGGAAGCAGGATTAAGTGGCTTTTGGAGGATACCAGAGGTGATTAATTAGCAGCGACTTGGATTAGACAAGTAGTTACAGTAGAAGCTCTAGGCATAGGAAATGACTGCCCCAGTGCTGGGAATTGATACAAATTTGCTGACGGTCTCTTGCCACAGCTTGAGTAACACACCCTATGTACGGTGATGGGAGCGACTAAAGCCCATCTGAGGAAACACAGCTGGAAAGTAAATGCAAAACGCTGTCGCTATTCTGTTCATGAAGTAGGGAAATTGAAAATAGTCCTTCAGATATGAAAAGCATTTTTTTGTGTATTGTACAAGATGTAGGTATTTGTGCTTTTTTAACACAACAGTAACTTCTGTGGCTTTAAAGGATGTTAGGTATGATGCTCAGATGTATAGTCTCATTCGGTATTTTAAGTGGGCTAAAAAAAAAACCCCAAACCTGACCTAGAAGCAAATGAGCATACAATACTTCCCAGGCTTTAGAGATAAACCTGTCAACAGGTCTTTCTTTTAATTAAAAATCCATTTGGCTTATAACTGAAAATCATCCTTGACTAACTATAGGGATGCTGGGTAGGTTACGCTGGGATTAGACTGGTCTCTTCTCTATGCAAGACGCTTGTGGAATCAATTCAGAATCTGAAGGCAAAAACTTTGCTGCATTTAATCTTCTTCAGGCTTTTCTCACACTTGATCGGGTGTTTTCCCTGGACTTTGAGTTCTTTGTTCCAAGCATCATTATCCTGCAGGGCCTGATGTTCCATCTTCCTAGACGTCTTGGCACAAACTGCCTTGCGTGTGAGTCAGTGAGGAAATGAGAATACCCTGATTTAAAGCTTTTTAGTGACTTATCTACTGCTGCATGGAGCATTTGGGGTTACTGGGCTTTCTGGTCCTTGCCACAAAAAGGTCAGACAAGTGTTCTCTATTAATTTTGTGTCAAATAAGTCCATGTAACAGACAGTAGCTATTTGTGACAATTGCACTGATCTGCCTGATTAAGCACTGTTAATGCTAATCAGTGTTAACAAGTTGTACTAGAGGACATTGTGCTGTAGACATGATCCCCAGTTCTGTCTATTACCTTGACCATGATACCCTAAAGTCATCCAATCTTTCCTGGTTTCTAGGAATTTGTCTTAAAATTACTATTAAAATGAGCACATGAGAGCACACTTCAACCACTAAAACTGGCACAGCTATGCAGGCATGTGGTCTCTTCAGTTGCTTGCATATAACTCTGTTTTCTTACTGCTGGCTGAAAAACTTAAATGTTTTTTTAAAAGAAATCCTGCTTTCTCAGTTTTTGCTTCCCTGCTCTTGAAGGAAGAGGCTCTGGAGGATGAGAGCAGCCAGAACTGCTTCTGTATTTCCCAGCTAGACTTCCATTGCACACATTAACTTCCAGGTCACCACTTCCAAGTGGAAACTAACTTTCACGGTTTTGACTTGTGCCATATCTCATGCTGAACACACTGTCAGTATCTGAAATGCTTGCCCAGCATAGACCCCGCTTTCCAGTAAGAGCAGCTGATGGTGAAGATACTGCTTGACCTGCAGACTTTGACATGTTTGTTACACCTACATATATAATTTAGCAATACCCCTCATATTTTAGCAATGCCCCCTCCTATTGGACAGCTATAACACCGAGTTCTCTTACTACCACTACTCACATCACTGAACTGCAGGTATTTTTTGGTTATACTTAAGTTGGGGAATTATACACTGGCCTTCCCTAGGCAGATTTTTACTCTTGAATAGGAAGAATTGACATCTGTTCCTTGCCTGACTTCATTAGGCTTCAGATTTTTGTGGAGGTGGAAGCAGCATGGATTAACATTTATGGGGACTGGTGACTTGAGATCTCTTAAGAGGCTTAAAGCATTGCATGAGCATGCTTCATTATTGTACCAAGACTCTTTAGGGGCAAACTGCTGAAATGATTTGTAGTATCGCTTAACAAACTACTTAAGTAACCATGGTTTATAGGTAGTGAGTGCTTCTAACTCATGTCTGCTAAACTTCCTGTTTGTTTCAGGTTCAAATCTGGCTCCACTGATCCAGCACAATGATCTGGATACTTCAAGTCTTGTTCTCACCGCTTCCAACACCAGCATTGATTAGTCTTATTGTATTTGGAGTTGGCATCTTCCTGTGGGTGATAAGCAGGCCAAAACCTGTTCTACCCCCCGTTGACTTGAACAAGCAGTCAATAGGGGTTGAGGTAATACTTATTCTGCTTGTGGGCATGGACTGTTTTTGAGAAGCTTAATCTGAATACTGATCCATTCTGACTCTGGGTATCCGTGGAAGCTCTCCTGTCTGATACACACAGCTTTCTCTCCCAGGCGTACAACTCAACAGTATGGTGGGGAGAAGAGAAATCTTAAGACACTAAAAGCAAGAAATAGCAGCTCTTGCCAACAGGGTTAGGTGGGCCTTTTACCAGATGGCCTTGGCTGTCACTGACTTTTTTTCTGTATCTTAATGCTTTGCATCAGCTTTGAGGCTGGTGCTAGACTACGATGCTAGACTTCATGTAACTAGGCAAGTCGTAGCATTCAGTCAAGGTCTCTCTAATAACCTGTAACTGAATATTGATCTAGGTTATCTAGAAAATTCGTCTGCACATGACTGAGGAGATCAAAATCGGGAAGGAAATTGAGATTTCCCTAACAATGCAATGCTATTGAAATGTTTTAAAGGGGGTGCTGGGAGAATGGCTGAGGAATAAATGACATCATTGACATTGCATCTGTTCTGCACTGTTTCATAACTATGCTCTGTTCCTAGGGAGGAGCCAGAAGAGGTGCACTCTTGACAGATAATAACCTGCTTTCTTACTACTTTGAAGATGGTAAAACCTTGTATGAAGTTTTCCAGAGAGGACTGCATGCTTCTGGTAAGCTTTGCACCTGCTAGTTAGTACTTGTCTATCACAAGTAAATAAAACTATTCCAGGCTCTTTTGCTTTGCCTCTTTTCTGTAGCAATAATTCAGGCTAGCAAAACCTTTCCTAGCCTTCTGTGGGGTGCAGTGACGAGTGACCACATTTTTATTTTTTTTCTCCACTGATTTAGAAGTAGTCTTAGTTGGCAGACTGGGCAGGAACAAACATCAGAAGCTTAAGATGGTAGAGTTCAGTGAAGACAGTAAGCATCAGAGGGGGTTTGGGGAAACACCTCTGCTTTATCTTATGATGTGGGTTTTAGTGTAAAATTACTGCCTGCTTAAAACAGGTATGAATTTGTGCCTATGTGACTTCAGGGGTCCCATGCATAGAAATACATGATAGCTTGCAAGCTATTTCAAGCTCACATGCAGTTAGATGGATGTGTGACTGAAAATATTTCCCGCTTACAAGTGTTGCATTAAAGTGCTATGCAGCTTCAGTACTGAGCTTTACAGGTGCTTTTCTGAACTCTTCCATTAGGAAATGGCAACTGTTTAGGCTACAGAAAACCCAAACAACCTTATCAGTGGCTGACATATCAACAGGTGAGTATTGTACATGACGGATGATTTTAATTTGGGATACTGTCTTATAACACTAAAGTGGGGGAAAACTATCTTGCAGGTTTTGGACAGAGCTCAATACCTGGGATCAGGGCTTCTGCAAAAAGGATGCAAACCATCATCAAACCAGTTTATTGGCATTTTTGCTCAGAATAGGCCAGAGGTAAGCAACAAATTGAATATCATTTCCCAGAATATTCTGACACCTTGGGGAGAGGAGGGTATGCATCTAAATAGTTTGAGGCCACACGAAGAACAATCACAACTGGTTCTTCCCTTCCCAGTTCACTTATTACTGACAGAGCACATGCTATGCCAGGCATGTAATACAATGCTCTTGAGCCCTCACTACTCTAAGAATCTCATCGACATGCTCCTTACACAACCCCTACTACTAACGTGTGCATGGGCTAGTGAAGCTGTATGAAATCTGTAGGTAATCCTGTCTTGCGAGCTGCTAGTTTTTCTTAGCTCTGGTGTTTTCTCTCTTCAGTGGATCATTTCAGAGTATGCCTGCTACACTTACTCAATGGTTGCTGTTCCACTCTATGACACTCTGGGGCCGGAGGCCATTGTATATATTGTTAACAAAGGTAAATATTGACTTCCAGTATTTCATAATGATTTCTCTAAGAAGCTTTGTTTTGAGAAGGCTGAAGTTCAAGGGAATTTGATGCAAAAATCAGAGTAGTTACCACTCTTATACTTTTATAGACACTTAATTCCTGTAAATGAAGCTCCTCTGCAGGGGACATGGTTCAATGCCTAGAAGAAGCCAGTAGGCTTCCTATGTCTCTGAGTGTCTTGAGTGCAAGTCCACTGAAGACCTGCTAGATCCCGTGGACTGTCCTGCAATCAGTGTTCAACTATTTGCTATCTGAGGTTTTGCAATCTTGAACTCCCACACTGCCAAACAATCAGACAATGCAGACAGGCTTGCATGCAAATTAAGACTACATGAGTGTCTTTGACTTAAAGTTGTAGGATGTAAAAAGTGGAGGAGGGAGGGCTAAAGATAGATTAAACAGATTTAGGCATATCTGGTTAGGGCCTGTTGTTCTACAGAAGCGACAACTAGCATGCCATCATGGAAGAAACTGGTGAGGAAGCTTGAATAAATCTTCAAACTTTCTTCCCCCAGTCTTAGGGGAGGTATGGGGGAGGAAAAATATCCACTGCTGTCACAACAGTCTGGGATCCAACCCATAAACAGGATTTGCCAAGTAAAATCCCTTCAACGGTTATGCTGGTGAACCTTGCAAACAGGTCTTGCCTTGGGACTACACAGCTGTGACTTACCAGGCTAACGCGGAACCAGCATGTTCAGGCAAATCCAATTCCTCTACTGACTTAATGGAAAATGCCGTTGTAATTGCATAAAACTCTTGCATATGCAGGGAAGCTGAGGCATTAACTCAAGAATTTTAGCTCCCTCTTTCAAACAGGTCTAAATGCCTTTGCATTTAAGGAAGATGGCTAAACTTCAACAATCAGTGAGGACAATTCTGAGCTTTTATGGCAATACCAAAAGTTTAAATGCCTATCTTGACTGTGACAGAGGATATTTGTCTTCAGTTTCTCAGCTTTTGCCCTCACTTTTTATATGTAGAATCTTAAGTTTTCCCAGTCAGTTGGCTGTGGAAGGAGGAACCTTCTTAGCATTGTAAGCCAGGCACTGAAACCATATCAACAAATGCAAATGGCTTTAGAACAAACCAATGCTGTGTTCTAAATGTATGTGCTACTGTGCTGTCACTCACTAGCCTCATGTTTTCTAAACAGACTTCTGAAATGTACCTTCTTTTCTGTAGCTGACATCAGCATAGTGATCTGTGACAAGCCTGAGAAAGCACAGATCGTGCTTGAGAACTGTGAGCAAGAAAAGACCCCAGGTCTGAAGACTATCATTCTCATGGATCTCTTTGATAAAGAGCTCAAGGACAGAGGAGCTAAAGTGGGAATTGAAATTCTAGCACTGCAGGAGGTTGAGGTAGGTGACTAACGGCTTCTGCTTGACCTTGCCAGCTAGACATCTAGACTGTCTCTGGCAAGGACACTTTAATGTAAGCATTATCCAGTTGTCACATCTGCACCTGAGTAATTTTGAAACTTGATATAGCTGGCCAAATGGACTTGCAGAGTTCAAACCACTGACTAAAGTTGTGTCAATGTGTTGTGGGCAGTCAGTATGCATTAAATCGAAGACTTCCTTAGCTTAATTCATGGTGCAGTTGTAACAAGATTTATCAGGCTTGTAAGCTGGCAGTTGAATCTAATTGAACCTGTAAGTGCAAATTACTGGCTGCTTTGGCATCCCAATACTAGACTTAACTGTCCAGATATAGTGCAGAAGTGTAGAGTATAAGAGATGTGGCCTACATCAAATAAAATGAAGTATCTCCACTCAGGACTTCCAGATTTCTTAAGTAGTTCTGGTCATTTTGTACATACTCAAATTCATGGTTTTCACAACGCCAGGAAGCTTTTCCAAGTTCTGTGCACTAAATTCAGGAAGACCAACATCTGTCTCTGAGACAGAGTATCAAGAGGCGAAGTAAAAACAAGTGTTGCATTTGAAATGCAATTACCTATTCATTTACTGTTGTTGCATATCTTTCTATTGCAATTGTTAAGATGTTTTCTCTCTAATGCAGGAGCTGGGAAGAAACAACATCAGAGAACCAGTTGTAAGTATCTCTGTGGAACAGTTATAAACTTGCATAACTAGTCTCTGGAAAGACCTTTTGCCATGCTGCTAGTAGAGAAGGCTGGCAGGGTGGTTTTTTTTTGTATCTTGTCTTGCTGTTTCCAAACAGAATTCCTGGTTCATCCCCTTTTAGGCAGTGTATGTAAATACTGATAAGCAATATAATCCTTCATCTGTTGACCTTATGTGGCTTTTTCCCTCTAGCCTCCTAAGCCCGAAGACCTTTGCATCGTGTGTTTTACCAGTGGAACCACAGGTAAGAGAATATATAGTGATGCTTTCCCATTAAAACAATCTCCCTGTGCTGAAAAAAAAAAAGCTTTCTAGCACAAAAGAGGAAACGCTAACAACATAGAAGTAAAACAGTAAATTAGAGCAGTGTCAAGCCACTACTGCAGTTTAACTTGGGACATTGTCACTGCAAGTGCACTAAGACTTCTTAGAGATGGAGGGGAAGAATAGCCAAATTCATGTTGTCTTATCCTATGAAAAATAGAGGGTCTTAATGTTAAAAAGATTGGTTGTTTAACTGTCTGTATTCTGATCCACAGGGTCTAGAGAAACATCCTGTTTCAGCATTCTCTGTGCTACTCCTAATTACACTGCTGTTTCAGTAGAAATTTCCTTTATATGATATCCATAGCTGCAACTGTGCAAGATAAGGCATATTTGTGATCTCTCAAGATAATTCGTTCTTTGACTGAGCCTAATACCAAGATAGTTCAAACTGAGACAAACAAGGCATGGGAAACCGGCGGCAGAAGCAGTCAGAACCACATCTGACTTTGCTCAATCTCTCCACAGGTAACCCTAAAGGAGCCATGCTGACGCATCAAAATGTTGTTGCAAATGCTGCTGCTTTTCTTAGATGCACAGAGGTAAGCTTCTGCTAATGGTGATCTCTAGGCTATGTCACTCAGTCATAAACAAGCTTTAATGTGGGCATTTTCTGCAAAACATTCACTTGCAGCAAACTCATGCTTTCTTAAGTGCCCATATTTCAATGGGACAATAGTATTGCAAGAAACTCGGTTTAACCTTGAACATCTACACAGAAGTTATTCTAGAATGAGTCAGTCCTAAATGCCAAGAGTACTAAACTACCCTAGGTCAAGTCTTGCCAAAACGCAAAACTAATCTTTATGTAGCATGGCTGAGTTACAGCTGCAAATTTTGAAAAGGTGATGGATGAGCCTGAGTTGTTTCAAAGTACTCAAATTGATCCAAACTTCATTCACTTTCTACTTAAGAGTAACTCAAGCAGGCACAGGGAGGGCTAACCTACTTCTATTTCGTTCCCTTCTAGAACACAGTTGATTGTACAAGTTCAGATATCACCATCTCCTATCTCCCCTTGGCTCACATGTTTGAGAGAGTTGTACAGGTAAGTAGGCTGTATGCATGCTACTAAGCTCCTGTAGAAGACCTTGTATGTATGAACTAGTTCAGACAGTAACACTTGTTAGAAGCCATATCAAAATGGTTAAGACCATCTACCTAAAATAAAACCTCCGAACTGACTAAATAATGCCTAGTTACTTCTCCAAGACATGGCTACTATCTTCAATAAATGAAGCTTTGTTCTTCAGTCTGGCCTCACTGAGTCTGTGATTTACTAAGAAATCAACAAGGGAAATAAACAGCATCAAGACCTTAGTCAAACCCAGGGAAAGCTAATACTTGAAGAGGAAGCAGTTTAAGACCAGTGGATTTAGTACTCTGAGGTAAACAGTGGTACGCTCTCCACTGTTTACTCTGGGCTGTGTCACTCTCCTGTTTCCAAAGCTGAAGTTCTAGTCCTCCGATTAATGCGCTTCCTCCAGCATGTTGTATAAGTAATGCTTCCTACAGGGAACACTAGCAACTTGTGGCAGGATCTAACTCTTTTACATGTAATGGTCTCAGAACAGTCTCTTAACCTCAATTCCCAGTCCAGTATTTAAAACAGAATCTGACTTGTCCTATTCCTTGTCAAGCTGTTAAATTCTTCTGTTACCTTGTATTTAAATTTCTAGGTATCTCAAAAGCTATCAAAATAGAACAGCTGTTACAAATTTAGTGAAGCTCACATTAATTGTATTCAACCATAATGTGAAACTTTGTTTTGTGGTGCTCATGGACTACAAATCAAAGTTGCAAGCCAGACCTTAATCTATGCATCTGAGCTTCTATAGATCAAATTATAGTAAAAGGCATGACAGCCTTCTGCATTTCCTCAAAACCTCTTCACTCAAGAACTTTCCTACCACTGGGCCCTGGAAATCATGCTGCTTTCCATAGACAAATAATTATGGCTAATGAAGCTAGGAATTATCTGTGACTAAACTTAGTCTGGTCAATTTTTAGACTGTGGTCTACAGCTGTGGAGCAAAAGTAGGCTTCTTCCAAGGAGACATCAAGTTGCTAACGGATGACATGAAAACCTTGAAGCCAACACTATTTCCAGTTGTACCAAGACTGCTCAATAGAATATATGACAAGGTATGTGAGCAATTTTATCTAAATTATCTTCATGTTCATATACCTAAGCAAGCATACAAGTTTAAATTAATATGGAATACAGCATAATATCACCATTAGTTAATCACTCCTTAACAGGAAGAATTCTTTAAAATCCTTTCCAAGCAGATGGAAAGAGCCTTGGGCCCTGGAGTAAGAACAGTGTATCCAGTCATGACTGGGCTAAGACTGTTGCTGTTCAGAGACAAAGTTTGTTTACTTTTGGAAAGCAAATGAAGCAAGTGTAACGTTATTCCTCAAAGCTATGGCTGAAGTATGTCAGCAGTAACACAAATTAGTATTGGCCCTTGGTTCATCTCCTAGACCATGGCAGTAGTGAAGACAGACCCTAGAACATCAACGTAAGATATGGTGCCCACTAACAAAGCAAGAACTGGAGGTACAGATGTGAGTTAAACCTAGGAGTCACCAATACTTTTCCTTGCAGATACTAAGTGGTGCAAAGAGCCCAGTGAAGCGTTGCCTGTTAAACTTTGCTGTGATTATGAAGATGGCTGAAATAAAACAGGGTGTAATTCGAAATGACAGCATTTGGGATAAGCTAATCTTCAAAAAAGTTCAGGTAAATTATTCTAAGTGTGAGTAATCTGAGCACTGTAGTATCAGAGGATCTGATGGCTTCTGTTTCACTTGTAGGAAACCATGGGTGGAAGAGTGCGTGTAATGGTAACGGGCGCAGCCCCTATATCTCCCTCTGTCCTGACATTTCTTAGAGCAGCACTGGGCTGTCAGGTAAGCTAGGCAGTTTTTTCTTAAAGTAAGACCTGTTTGATTATGCCCAAATAAGTGACCAATGATACAGCGGTGGTCCAGCCCAACTTGTTCCTGGGGACGTTGCTGTCAGTCTTCAGTATTTACAGGCTGCTTGATCTGAGTTAACTGTAACAGGAACAAAATTCTGCAGGGCTGGCTTCAAACTACAGTACCAAAAAGCTATCTTGTAGGCTCTGGGAAGAGGAACAGAGCAGCAGGAATAGGAATGTGCGACACTCGAAGTCACGTAGTTGCTTACCCTGACAGTCAATGAGCTCCCAATGTAGTACATTTAAGAACAGAGTTCAGAGAATGAGGAGACCAAAGCAAGGTTTGGATAGGTGAACTTGAAGAACATCTGGTTACACCAATAAGACCAAGAAGTCTTAAAGGCTAGGATTGTCTTGGCTTCTTTCCTAAGAAGAAGAATTGAGCACGGGCATAGTTGAAACTGAGCTCTTTCACACCAAAGACTCGATGTTCAAACAATATTCACCCTTTCTCACACAGATCTTTGAAGCTTATGGCCAGACTGAATGCTCAGCTGGATGCACATTTTCAATGCCTGGAGACTGGACAACAGGTATGGAAGCTGAGGCTTGGAAACTCTCCCACAGCTGTCAACAGAAAGTTGCACTCAAGCTTTAGGTGCTCTACTGCTTTTAGTTCAATGAAAGTTAAATCCTGGGTGCTTAACCTCAAAGTGATTCTTAGGAGCAACAGTCACCTGTATGCTTAATAGGTACCAAAACTCTTTACTCAAGTAGGTGAGGATCTCTTGTGTCAAGTGACATAGGTCAGCTTAGACCCTGTCCCAGCGTACAGGAAAGGGGTGTCTGTACAGAGCTGAGCAAACTGGACAAGGACTTCCAAATGGCTTTAAGAAACTAGCTGTAGCTCCCAAGTAACTTGTTTTACTGAGAATTATGACTAAAATGTCAGACCTGACACTTGACTATTTTCCTGAAGGACTACCTGACCTTGAAGATTCAGCTTTCATTTTGGCAAGGATGTTTTTAAGATTGGGTATTCTAAATTCAAGCTCAAGTCACCATCTTTGAGAACACAATAACTGCAGCGTATAACGAGGATGAAATGCAAATTAATGCCAGGGTCTATGAAGGAATTCTGTGGAGGTGAACGTGGTACATGGTTGGTGTGGTTGATTACACAAATAAACGTCTCTAAGCATTGAGACGTAGCTGCTACTTATCCTGCATTAACTGTCTGAAGATAGCATTACAATAACTTTTTTGACCATGTCAGACTCCTTTATATAGTTCCGGTTCTTGCTAAAGCAGTGAATGGTGAGCCATTAAGCATCTACTACCACCGAAGCCTTTCATATGTAAGGGGCACCTGAGTTCTCATCTTACTTTAAGACCTAGTTTTTCTAGCTTTAGATCAAATAGGGACAACTGCTACCAGAATCCCCAAAACATAACTGTCATTGCTTTTTTGTCCTCTTTAGGCCATGTTGGCGCCCCTCTGGCTTGTAATATCATAAAACTAGATGATGTGGAAGAAATGAGTTACTACTCTTCTAACAATGAAGGCGAGGTAGGTACCATCTCCTGTGTGTGTCAGGAAATACTGAAACATAAGACTTGGTGACTAACCATTTTCTGTGCTTGCTATAGGTCTGCATTAAAGGACCAAATGTGTTCAAGGGTTATCTGAAAGATCCTGAGAAGACAGCAGAAGCAATTGATAAGGATGGCTGGCTCCACACTGGAGACATAGGGAAATGGTTGCCAGTGAGTAATTGCTTAATACAAACCATCTCTTGGATGTGAATTCCTGGCTAGTTTACAGTAATCTGAAAAGCTAGAGAAGTGAATTCTAGGATAAATGCCTCACATGGTATTTTGTTATTCAGCAAGTAACTCCAGGCAAAGCTCCAAAGACCAATTAGGTTACAAGATCTCAAATAACACCTGCTAGGCCAGTAGTTAAGACTATATCACTTCCACAGTGAAGAACAACAAGGTGTTTTGCTTTCTGTTAGAAGAGAATAAAGGAGCTGTCTAATCATGTCCTGAGCTAGCTGGAGGAATTAGACAAAGTGCCCCTTCTCTCCGTAAAGACCAGTTTCAGACTAGCATGTGCCTTTCATACAACAAAATCAGACCTATTATCTTCTACTTCTTATAGAAGCAAGACAGACTTGAAACTAATGGCCTCCACCTTTAACTTCTAGAATGGAACACTGAAGATCATTGATAGGAAGAAGAATATATTTAAACTTGCACAAGGTGAATACATTGCTCCAGAGAAGATAGAAAATGTCTATATCAGAAGTGCTCCTGTAGCCCAGGTCTTTGTACATGGGGAAAGCCTGAGGGTAAGTGATGTAAGGAGTGAGCATCCTGCAAGATTCCTCCTACAGTGAGTTCTGGGAGATGAGGGCACAAATGTATGTATTTACAAGAGTCTTTGAACAAGACCTGTTCCCAATAGTGCCATGTTTATAGGAATATCCTTTCAGACCTGTAGCCTTCCTGATTGACAGCAAAGAAAAGGAGATCTTGGCATCAAGTTGCAAGCTGGGTAAAGGCTAATTACATACTTCTATGGAATTAGTATGTCAGGTCAGCTCTGTACAGTATAGAATCATAGAATAGTTTGAGTTGGAAGGGACCTGGAAAGGTCATCTAGTCCAGCCCATGCAATGAGCAGGGACATCTTCAAATAGGTCAGGTCGGGTTGCTCAGACCGCCATCCAACCTGACCTTCAATGTCTCCAGGGATGGGGCATCTACCACCTCTCTGGGCAACCTGTTCCAATGTTTCACCATGCTCACTGTAAAAAAAAA
>VYZM01008315.1:40092-57430 GCA_013398915.1 Dromas ardeola | reverse complement strand
CTTAATGAAAGAAATCTTGAATATTGAAATACGTACATGTATTCTTGCCAACCTCATTTTTCACTGACTGGGCGATGGGTATGGTCTTGAGTTGCAATTACAAAATGTCAGCTTTATGCACTCTGTTCCTGCTCTGTTTCTTCTAGGCAGTGAAGAAAGCTATTTTAGAAGACATGCTCAGACTGGGGAAAGAGGCTGGCCTTAAATCCTTTGAACAAGTAAGTGCTTCTAAATCCTGCTTGTCACAAGCCCCTGTATTGCTAATGCAATGGCTGGGAAGTCTTCATTCCTGTTATTGACTGAGCCTGGATGGGGCCCAAGACAGCTGCCCCAGACAAGTGACTGAAGTAGTTTCACAATGAAGTGAAACATTGCCTGGCTGCCTGTCTCTTGACCAAGAGACAGGTGGCTGTACAGGGCAACAGTCACAATTGCCATGAGATGGAGTGGAGGTTCACCGAAGGCTGCAGGAGCTGTACTATAGTTCTAGCCTATCCACTTGCTGTGTCAGCCAAAAGGAATTTGACTTGCATCAAAAAACGGTTTAGTTACTGGACCTCCTGAGACTAAGTGAGTTCTTGCGCTGAGCTCAAGGAAGCTGTGAAGAACTGTTGCTTGTCCTCTAAGCAACTATGTAAGTGTCACATGCTAAATTACTTTCTTTTAATAGGTTAAAGACCTGTACATCCACACAGAGATGTTCTCTGTAGAAAACGGACTCTTGACACCTACACTGAAGGCAAAACGAGCAGAGCTTGTTAAAGTCTTCCAGAACCAGATTGAGGACCTCTATTCAAGTACACAGGAATAAGTGGCCAGTTTAAATTAAACTGCATGGAGTATCCAAACAAATCAGTGACACTATGTGATCTACGGAGAACACGTGCATGAGTGGAGGGGAGCAAGGAGAACTTAAATATATTGTTTCTGGTATCCTGGGAAAAATTACTTTCAGATGAAGATGGCTATAGTGTAACTGACAACTGGCAGTATGTACATCTTGCAGGACTGAGCATCAGCTGTCTAGGCGAAGATGGAACTTTCATCTTCCTTGGACTGTGACTGAAGTGCAAAAACACTGAAGAGCTTCAGTCTTTAAGAAACAGCAGTATGCACTTCTCACTGCCAAAAGCAAATCTTGTTTTCCTCCTCCAACTATGAGCTCCATTATGACCTTTTGTGAATTGCAATCAGACTGACCTCTTTCATGCAGTTACATGTTTTTTGGGGAGGAGATAGATAGTTCAAAAAACAAGTGCAGGAAAATAACACTTCAGTTTCCACTCAGGATGCTATAACCTGTCTCAGCTCAAGCTGTCACATTATGAATTGGTGCTTAACATCTGTTCAGCAAATACAAAGTGATTTTACTATTCCTTGTGCTGGACCACACACTATATGTTGTTTTTAATGAAAATGAGTAGTCCAACATTAAATGGTTTACAAAGTACATGTGTCTAAAGCAAACATAGTTTATTATGGGAGGCACTGGATCAGTTTTTGCACATGTTCTCAAATGCAATAGCAGTTCTAAGGCTTCTAGACTTATGAATTTGAGCCTTGATAAGTGGAAAACTTTAGCTGTCATTCTTAAGGATATGGGATGCAATAAACTGTAACTGCACAATCAAACCAAAGCGTGTGTGAGTGACTTGTTTCTCTGCTGCAACCAGACTGTCACCTATAAGGTTTACTGCTGCCTGGTTATGTGTAGCTGCAGGTATAACAAACTGCTGCAGAAAGCAAACTCCTTTCCTGTGCTGTCATGACATAGCCACAGCTCAAGCCATGAGGCCAGAAGAGATGTTGCTCAACTCTCCTTTTCTTGTAGTAGGGTAATATGTGCTGAAACTTCAAGAAAAATTCCTTCTTCCAGCTCAGCACATCACATGAAATAAGGCATCAGATATAATTTTCTAATGGTAAAGGTGTTTCTTTAAGAAATTATTTGGCAAGATAAGTACCATCTCTACTTCTAGAAACACGTCTTCATTTGGTGTATGCGGTCTCTGCTGACAGTTCCTCCCTGTAATTGTCTGCTGTATCAGTTCGAAAGGCAATGCAGTGTTAACAAGGATTTTAACATGTAGCTTTTCTATGCCAATTCTCCATGTCTGTGCCAGATTCTTACAGTTAGTGGCTGTTCCTCTCTGTATTTAATGCAACCAGTAGATTTGCTGGTCAGGAAAGACTCAACCCTTGGCTGTGAGGCATCTCTAACTTTGACTAGTAAAAACAACTGACCCAATTCATTTTCAGGTGACTCTTCTGTCATTTATTGTGCTTATTGTAACCTGAGGCTAAAAAGGCTTCTACAACTCTGAAAACGCATCTAGCTATGCTGCTTATCTCTCCCATGTTTCCTTAAAGCAATGTGACTTAAAAATTACTGATGGCTTAATCTTTTGCCCCAGGTGAGACTCGGGAGAAAGAGGGGAATGAGAGGGAAGAATAAATGTGTACTTAAACTGTCTGTGGGTTCTGATGAGCAATTCAGTTGGGGACAGCAGGTCTAGTGCCACTAAGGTCTGTATAAACTCGAGGCTGAATGCTGTGGTGCCACCTGCTGCATTGCCCGGAAAGTACTTTGTTCATTCTATCAACAAGTAAAGCTTCCCTACAGAGATCAGTTTGGATAGTGAAGCCCAGCACCCTGTGGTGGGCCCTTCAACTAGCAGTGGTCAGATACCAACCGTAGTGCTTCATTCAATACAGCTCTTCTTTGTGGAGTGAGTAGAGAATGCCTACTTTTCCGTGGCACCTCTCAAAAAGTAGTAACTTTGTAGAGGTCACTTTCTAATAGAGAAGAGATGCTTTCTCTTTTGGAAGAGGAAACACATCAATCTCTGAACTTGGCTTGCTCTTAATGGCAATTAAGACCCTTCGCACAGTGGCAAACTACACTGCTTTAGATTTTTCACATCTGTGGCTAGTAGCCGTTACAAAGACTAACTTGGATGGGTAATGGCGCCATCTGACCAATAAATGATACATAACAACTCAAGTGTAAATTGGTCTGAAACTGGTCTCTTGGGTGCTGCTTGTGCCATATGTACCGCTTCCATAACATAGATCTAAAGTGAAAACAGGAGTACTTTAGGCATGCTTGCGTTGAAATGATGCCAAAATTCTTTCAAGATATTGAGAACTAGAGAAAGCTACCTACAGCAGGCTTGAAGCACTGTAATACCCAGCGAACAACAATTTGAGGTAAGGATGGCTATAGGTGCAATGAAGTTCAGATCGCTGCAGCTTTTTTTCCCAAGATACAGGGAATGGAGCTAAAAATAACAGCCAGTCTTCTCTACTTGCTTTAAAAATCTTTCATCTAGTAGCTATCCATTATGAAATGATCCATTTGGGTTGCAGCACAGGTGTGCGTACATACTGAATAACAAGCAGTAACATGATTAATAAAGATTTATATAAGGCAGGTATTTAATATGAATATTGGTAATATGCCTTCCTTCTACTTAGCAAACTGGAAACAACCCTCACATGTACTACACCAAGATTGCCTGATTTAGGCTCTCCAAATCATGTATACCAAAATACAATTTGTTAAATGTATTTTCTTTCCATCTCTATGTAACAACCTCTGTGCCTGCAACTTAATTACAGGTTGGTCTCTGGGTCAGAGGAAGTATTCAGAAGGAAATATTAACTCTAAATTCATAATTGGCTTTAATGAGATCCTTATTTCCATCAGCGCTCTCAAGACAGATCTAGAATCATTCACTAATGCTATAGCTAGGAAACTCAATTGTGAAAACTAGATAACCTGCAAATCCCTGGCTTCCTAGCATGGGAAATTCTCTTTTCTCCTTGTGGTTGCTACTTTGCATTTGAAAAGCTAACTAAAATGCTTAAGATGCTTAAGCTCTAGCTTAAAATACAAGCAGAGTTGAGCTTGTATTTGCTCAACTCTTAAGAGATCTGGATGAAAATCAGAAACCCCTTGGTTAAGACTACCGAGGAGGAGAGAACTCTTTCATTATTGATTTCTTTTACTATTAGTAATCACCTCAAAGTTACTAGGCACGAGAATACCAAAGCTAGTCTTTCGCACAGCATGTTGGTAATCCATCCCCTTCCTCATCGAGAACTGAGACGCCTGGTACAGTCAGTGGCTTCACTCTCCAAAGGAGAATCTCTTTGGATTGGAGGCCAAAGTGAGGGCAGATGAGTAGAAAGCAAAATTTTCATTGATTTGGTAGCTGAACAGGCTGCCTGAGACATCCATTCAGCATGGCCAGCATTGTTTGCTTTCATGACAAATTCTGTTTTGGTGCAAAAACTGCCTGAACAAAGTAGGTGGCTATTTCTTTCCATCATACTAGAGCCTGAGCTAACCTAGTGTGGTATTGCAAGTCTAAACTTGCTGTTAGATGATGGAAAGAATGCAAAGTTCAAAATTTTACATATAAATAGCAATTCTTCCCTCAGGGAAAAACAAGAGATAGTTTAATAGAGCTAACTGCTGTGTGAAAAAGACTCTTGCTTTTTGCTTCCCCTAGACATGGCTTCTCTAAGGATTTGAACCTGAAAGAAAATCAGCTGAATTCCCTGATGAATCACTACAAAACAGAGAACAGTGTCAAATCTATACCTGCTCCTTTACTTAATAAACAAGGTCTTCCTCGAGCAAAATGCAGGGAGTGGGGAATGAAGAAGGAAAAAAAAAGGTAGAATGGAAGGAAAAGAAAATCTACCCATATTAAGAATCAGGGTTCCTTAGAGGTGGTTTTATACTTCATGCTCTGATAGTTTTCAGCAATGGAACAACAGCTTGCATGTTCTTGGCTGCAGAATCCCTAAATGCCTTTAGGAGGTACGCATTTTGTTTTAGCTGATTGTTTGTAGGCAAGCACTGCGAGTGAAGGTGTTGTAACGGTAAACAGAAACACCAATTACCTGGTGGAAAGAGGTGGGACTGAAGTTAAGGCTACAAGGAAACAAGATAAAAGCTTAAGAAGAAAAGCATATGGAGGCTATTTCAGTTTGTATGTGCACTTCTGGAGCAGAGCTCCTGGGGATGTTCACAGTGTAGTGATCTTGGTATGCAAAATTCTGCTTGGATGAAAGCTGAAATCCAGTTGAAGATGCTCTTCAACTACTAAAAGATATCCAGTCCCCTATAAAAAGACCACAGCTTACATAAATTCCTCTCCTAATAGCTAACCATCAACTATGGTCATTAGTGCTGTTAATCTGTTCCTATTACACTGTTAATTGCTGCCTGCTAATACAGATAGCAGCTATTTAATCATTTCAAAGTCAAGAACAAGAGGTCCTTAGCTTGTCAGCTGGAAGACAAGCTTATTTTTTGCAATCTTTGTTTAGTTCTAGACTCCACAGACACTGAACAGAAACTACTGCACTTGAAACTAAGAGTATTCCACACAGTTTGAAGGTTTTCATATTAATTTCCAAAATAGCTACATCCTGCAGAGTTATGGTCTTTCGCCTCTAATGAAGCCTGCTTCTAGAAAATAAGTACTTTGATTTCAAGAGGGGCAAAGCACCTGCTTGCAGACTACTGAAATTGAACACTGACTTCCCATTGCCACAGCTCAAACAGCCTAGGATTATGGCTCACCATGCGCACTAAAGCACAGCAGGCTAGAAGTAACAAAAAACTGGCTTTGTGATGGAGATAAAGAGTCTGAGGTAGGAGCATGCAGGAGTAATGAAGGCTTGTACGTATGTAGTTATTTCTGTTAAGTACTTAATATAGTTTAAGAAATGCTCATCTACTTTAGATTAGTCATGCAGGTGGAGGTAAACCAGATTTTAGTTTAAAGCAGTAACTTGCAAAAGCTTTCAAAATGTGACATGCAACTAGACTAACTATGAGTGAACAAAACCACCTGCTGCATTTAGAACACATTTAGAAAGCCTTCAGCTGGTAAAGGTTACTCCATTTTAAGGTCTTCCTTCCAATAATGCATACCAGATGCTAAATAAAAATGCTTTAGGCAAGGTGTTAATCACTTAGTAGCAACTAGGCTCACAAAAATTTTCATGCTTGGGACTATTGCTTCCTTTCACTCTAAAACGGATGAAGAACTCTAGTCTCTCGGGTACATGCTCGAATTTCACAGGGAACAGACAGAGCTGGCTATATTTTTTACCATTAAAAGCACAGAATAGTCTTAGAGCAAGAGTTGAAGTCTTTCTAACCTTGACAGGCAACTTTTAACAGTGACATCTTTACTTCCCAGCCAATTCACATAAACAAGCCTATAAACAAGTTCTTATAGGTCTACGAACAATTAAATCCACAAGTGAATATGAATGTATCATTTATTTGAGGTGGACAATGCACATCATTAAAAGTCACAGGTAACAAATCTTATCTTCAATTTGAATCAGATGTTTATTTTATAGTTTTCAGGGGCAGCTTCAGAGAAAGTAAAATACAAAAGATAAGCAGCACGCATCATGACCAGATGCGGTTGAGGATAAAACCTAAGATATGAATCCTCAGAATGCAATTTCAACAGGAAAAAGAAAAAACACCCGATGGGATGAAAAAGATGCATCTTGAAGGCAATCCACCGAATGGCTTCTTCAATTACTCATTGTTTAAAAAGTATGCAAATGATGGCACAGACATATCCAACCCTTTCAGCTGCGAGGAAGGGAAAACCTTGTCCTAACATATTCATTGCATAAGTCTAAAGTAATATACAGAAAATTTCAAGTAAAGGATTGTGGTCTGAAGTAAAAATTCCATTTCTGATTTAAAAAATTAGAAGGCTATCTGTTTTTCTTCTCTCCATCCACTGGTTGATCCATTTCAGAGTCATATTGGTATTTTTCCACACATTTCCTAGGGAACCAGCCTCGTTCTCTTATTCCACCTTAAGACATGAAAAGTTGCATTAACTTGGAACAAAACATTGACCCACTATAAAAGAAAAACACAGGACTGGAAGAGACATCAAGACGTTACCTAGTGTATTTTCTTCTCCAAGGCAGGTCATCTAAGTCATTCCTACCATCATTGTCTAGGGACGCACAGAGTCTCCCCCATTGCCTAAAATGTTTTCAGAGATCTCCAAAGTTTGCCAGTACTCTACCTTCTTACTGCTAGGAAATACTTCCTAATACTTTATCTCAATCTTTCTGTCTATAATTCAAGTTCACAACTCCTCTTTCTACACACCAGGGCCACAGGAAGCAGCTAACAAGCTTCTCTACAACAGACTTTCAGGCAGCTGATGACAATTTGCACATACCCTGGCTTTCTCCTATCTCCTTGTCCTCTCCAGGTAAGCCACCCCAATTCTTTCATCTTTCCCTTATAAGTCACATTTTCTAGTACTCTTAGTATTCTCATTCTTTTCCTCTCAACCCTTTACAGCTGATCTCCCTCTTTCTGGAGATGCAGTAACTGCTTTTACTTGTGGCAGTATTTCAGCTGAGTCTTTGCCAATGTTGAGTAGGATGGAAGGATTGCTTCATGCATCTGGGAAGCTATATGCTTTTTTCTTTTTTGCAGGTGTTGACTCATCTTAAAGATTACGACTGACTCTTATTTTCCTCAGAACTGCTACTTAATCATTTATTTTTTCCATCTTCTTTTAGTGCTTGTTATTCCTGCCTATTTATAGCATTTTGCTATACATTTCTAACAAATCTCATCCTATTTTTGAAGCCTAGTTCTCCAAAATGCCAATGTTGGTTTGAATTCTAATCCAGCCTCTCAGTATACACCAAGTTCCCCACTCAGACCACATTTCACCCAATTTAAAAAGAATATTTGATATAGCACAGGTAACTCCAGCTAATCTTCACAATAAACACCACAATGCAAACTATTAACATGCTCATTCAATGACTCCTTTAGGTTTGATGTTTGAAAGAGTTCACTGGGGAGAGCTGCCAAAGCGCTTGTAGTCCACAAAGGTCTTAGACCTCCCACGAAAGGCACGGACACTTTCAATCTAGCCATTTCAATCTAGTAAACCAATCTGTTGGCTGCCTCTCTTTTGCCAACAAGAAATGTACATGAAATGAATTCACAATTGTTTAGAAGAGACAACAGAAACCAACGCACCCTCGACGGAAAGTCTGGCAGGTAAAATTTTAGCTCAGTCCTAAGCAGGAGGGCTAAAGTAAAAAATGTAAAAGTTTTAATGCAGGTGGCTATGATGTTGTCTCTCTGCAGACAAGCAGGAGTCTTTAGTATCTTTGATGGCTGTTGTTGGTTACGTAAATGCATGCCAAAGTTTTGGGAATCGATCCCAAACCAAAAACATAATGTCTCCTTGTTTTTAAGATGTACAAAGAGTAATCCCAGGTTTTATATGTATTCGGGGTGTTTAGGTAGGAAATCTGAATGTATTTAAAAAAAAAAAGAGAAATCACCATTAGTCTCTTTAGAGTCTAGATGTCTTAACTTTTTCTTAGAATATGAAGAAGTGTCCCTCTTCCCACTCAACCTTCAATAAACCGCTAGATGAATGTTCTTTCAGTCTGACAGATTCACGTAACGTTTATCAAAACTGGTAAATCTATCATATGTGAAGAATAAAAACTGTGGATGTGGTTTTAGGGAGGAGAGGAGCTAATGCCAATAAGGTCAGTCGTTACATTTTGAAAACTGAATATGTGATATTGTTCACATTTCTAGACAGCTATAAAAACGATTTGTAATTTTCAACAGAAAAAGTGAAAAATAACTGCTTCATACCATCAACAGCTGAGTCGAGAATCTTTTCACCATACATCCAGTGTCTGGGGAAGAAAGCATAATAGGTAATTAGATGCCAGAACTCATCTCAATATTTCTTTTAACCAAACATAAAGGTGTGGTGGAGGCACTAACTTTAAGCCTCTTGTGGCTAAAATCAGATCCCCTTTACTCAGTGCAATTCTAGGTTCTTCAGTGCACGGTGTTGTGAAGAATGTTTTAACACCTTTAGTCACAGGGCAGCAGACACCACTGTAATCTTCTACTGCTCGATACCGCACCTACAAATTTGAACAGAACACAGCAATATATTATTGTAAGGAGCTATGGCTTTGCTGACAGTTTCATACCAAAAAATAAATAAAAAATCAAAAATCAATTCAAGCATACCATTAGATTTGAGCATAATGACAACGATTGTCAAAGGGACTCTAAATTCTAAATTAACTGCTTAACAATGAAGCACAGTCATCTTTATTATCATGTTTCTTACCATCTGGAAACTAAGGAGCAAATGCAAAGAAAGCTAAATGCCAAGTTTAACTAAGCAGAGGTTGCAGCACACTGTTTATGTAAAAACACAGGGTATTTAATTGCTAGGTTTAAAAATCAAGAAAAGAAACAGTCTCAGCAATTACTTACACTCATTTATACTGATATTTCAAAGTCATTTCAGATCAAACTTCACAAATACTTACACTTCTTACTCGCTTGTCTGCCTTCTGTTTCAGTTGCTCTATCTATAAATGATTATAAATAGAAATTTAGGCAGTGTTTAGTTTAAGAGGACTTGTGTATTCAACACAAAATGAAGTCAGGTATTGAAACCATTCAACAAACACATGAAATATAATTAGCATTCAAAAGCACTCACAAAAGCTTAACTTTCTAGTGTATCAAAAAAGGGAGAACATTTGACAGGACTCATGTTTCTTAAGTATATGTATTACTAGTCAGTCTATTTTAGTTATTTACAAAGTTGGCACATTACTGCAAAGGAAAGCAGGCAATTGGATAGCGGGGAGGATTAGCTTGAGATATCATTCAAGATCAGTTACCGTCAAACTGTATTGATGACAGCCATTTCTTACTGGCCAATCCAGGCCGTCTCCCTCAGGAATCCCAGACCATGTAAACACTTGCTTGAAGTTTTTCCATTTACTTCCCATGTCATAAGGGAAAATAAAGGTCTCACCCGTTTGGTAGTACTGGATTCTGTCTTTGGCCTGGAAAATAATGAAGAATACAGTACATACAAACATACCCTACAAACTACAACTGAACAGCAAATATTAAGAAGGCCAGGTCATATGCCCTGTATGGGTCCATGAGACCTGAAGGCAAGCGTTTTGAGACAAGAGCAGTAAATTTCTGCTATATTAACCCAGGCTTTTAAAACCACGTACAACAATCGTGCATTTAGAAGTGCATCTGGTCTGGGTCCCCCTCAGCCCCTTTAACAACAGAGACAACTGACTACCCTGATTTTATTTTATGGCTTTTTTCAAAGACTGATGCCTGACTGTTTCTCAGTTACATACAAAGACTTCCACAGCTCAGGATTCTTTGATTAGCGATCACGAGCATAATTCAACATAGAGGTGGAATAGACGCTACCAAAGAAGTGCATATATACAGGCACACTCTGAATGTCCCACATTTCTGCAGTCATGAACTTTGCATTCTTTCAGTAACAATGACATCTAGTGGAGCAGCCACAGAAGAGTTTGTTCTCTGTTGCAATAATGTTTTTATTAAACACTTAACGTACTACAGCCTGTGCTCAGTTTTCAGGGCAAACATATTAGCATTGGTGTTTTACAGTAAAAATTTTAACAGATTATTCCAAATTCTACTATAAAGTTGTAACAGGTTTCTCTTTCATTTATGTTCCATTGTCCTATTATCCAAAAGCCTAAAAGGACTATGATCCAGCTAAGCGAGATTCTATGCAAAAAGAAGGCATTACAGTTCTTAGGTACTTATACACAGTGAAGATCCTCATGCTAATTTTCACCCAGAATAAAAGAAAGACAACAGGATAATAATGAAATGTTTGTGGACTTATCAAAATAACCTGGTAGCACTAAACTAGTTTCTAAACATTCAGTCAGTTTTGCTTCCTCTAAACTTAGCTTCTGCTGCTTGGCTATATTTCTTCTGAAAAATCTTGTGAAAACCTATATAAAGATATGTAAATAAAAAAGAAATCTGAAGGAGAGAAGGCTAGGTATCTCATTATTTTCTAGTATTTCTTCAAAATCAAGGAAAATCCTCCCAATTTTAATCAGAAAAAGTAGGAAATCAGGAAAGTCATGAGCCAAAACATGACACCTAGAATGGGCAGGGGAAGCGGGCAATTAAAGACATAGGTGGGCACAATGAGAAGCAGACAATTGAAGTTTCAGATGAAAACACCCATATATTCCAAGCAGATAAGCAAAGTCTCTTAAAAGCAAATATTTTTCTATGTTCACACCAATTGCCCCAAACAAAAAAGAAAAGAAAAATCTATGCAGTTAAATGATTTCTTATCTATTACAGTCAATTTCAGAGGCAGTAATGGAAAAGCTGCCTGTAGGTGTAAAGTCAGCAGTGAACTGAAATGACACCTTTGGTTTAAATCCAGACAAATGAAACAAGAAATGGATAAATATGGAAAATAAGCTTTGTAACAATACAGTACATGAACACTATAATAAAAGCTTACCTTTTCTTCAATCCAGGACTCGATTGAAGTTTTATTTGTCAAAATGACTTTCATCTAAAATAAAAGTGTTAGGTGAAATTAGCACTGATTTTCTCATAAATACATCAACTAAGCAAAGAAAACTTCATTTAACAAAATAAATTCACTTTAAACAACAAAGCAACTTTTACAGGCGTAACTGAAACATATAAAACATTCAAAATTAAGATTCAGCATAGATACACGCTAATGTTATTCCCTAAAATTATACACTTAGACAGTATCACATAGTATTTCAGTTTAAGCTTAAAATGTGTATTTTCGTTTCCTTCCAAAGATCTCAAACATTTGAAGAAATATCTAGCATGTTTATATCTATTTTCAGGGATAGGGGCAGGTACTCCTGAAGCACCAAGTATTTTGCCTTTTCCAGATAGTCTGTAAAGCCCATCTCATGTTTTCTTAGTTCATCATATTTTCAGCTCCAATTTCTCCCATGAGGAAAAATAATAGAGTAATTGTGATAACAACAGAGGAATTGGGAGAAAGCAACATAAAACCTGTTACACAGCAACATATGCTCTAAACAACTGCTTCTATCTCAATTCTGAATTCTGTTTCTGCTCCACAACCAGGCAAAACTTTAACTTCTTTGTAACAGAAGCCATAAACTTACCTGGATAATGAACAGCATACCAACAGCAATAGTTGTTCCTAATGCCAGTCCTAAGGCAAATAAAGATGCAGCAAATGCAGACAGTCCAAAGGGAATAATGGGTCGAGGGTCTCTCTTGGCTGCACTCATGTCAATCTTTACAGAACTCCACCCAAAAGATATCTGTAAAGGGAAAAAAATCATCATTCAGCTCTAGAACATTCTGACTGATGAAACAAAACCAATTATCAATAAGAAATCTGGCTCTGAAGGTAGGTGCCCAGCTTCTGACAGGTTTATAATGCAAGTGGAATAATTAAAAAAAAAAAAAATATTCAAAAGACTTTTCCTCCTCAGAAATACATTCTTTCCTAGATGTAGGCCTTCTCTAGATGGAAAGCTAAATCAAAATCACCACCTTGCAAGCTCCACATCAAGTTAGGCCTAAAATCTGCAAAAAAAAAAATCTAGACTCTGGCATATTTAACAAAAACGCATTCACCAGTTTCAGATAGAAAATGTTTGCATAGCACGGTATCCGTTTTCAATGGAAACACTACAGCTTTTCCTTTGAAAGCTTTAGCAGTTCTCAACATTATTGCTCTGCAAATACAACACACAGCCTTCATCTGTTACACTCAATTGATGTTTTCAAGCTCTTCATTGCAATCAAAAAGGCTGAAATCAAAGTTCATAATCTTAGCCATAGATCTGAGATAAGGGATGTATTCCAGAACAAGCTTTGCTCACTGTTGCTCCAATTAAATTTTCCCATTTAAAAACAAATCCAACACCATTTTTGTTACAAAAAAAAAAAAAGTACTTCTTTTTCCCCTTGAAGAAAGGGATACAATTCTAAAAAAGTGGCAACCCAAAGAAAATAAACAGCATCTAACTTGTGTGTTGGAAATAAATAGTAGCTAGTTTCTGTGCCAGCCAAAACACAGCCTGTCTCTCTATATGAAGTACTACTCAGAAACTGTCTTCAGTGAATGCAAAGCTCTAGGAAACTCCCAGTGATTATGACAAGCAACAGGGGTGAAAAAAAAGAAAAGCAAAGAAAATAAAAACAACTTTCTCTGAATCCTCCCACAGTCAATGAACATATTTCTCACAGGCGGAGAGCAGAACTGAGAGTACACGTTGAAAGAATAACAAGGAATTCCACATGCTGCTTCTCAGGAAATCAAGCAATCTCATACCTCCAAAAATAAATCACCCATCTGACTTAAATAATATTTTAAGCATTTACTTATGTTTTCTTACTCTGTTGTAAAGCTGAGTGTACATAGTCATAACAAATATGAAAGAAGCGTGAATGCATCCTAGTGGAGCTAAGAGGAGAAACAGAGTGAAAGATGCATGATTCTGGTATCCGCAACAGTTGTTGATCCAAGGACAATGGTGATCCATTTTCATGACACATCTGTGAATAATAAGTATTCATTAATATAAAGGACATTTATTATGTTTTTTCCAAAAAGTACAAAGAAAAGGACAACTAACTTTCTACTACTCAACCTCCACTCATTCATTTAAACTCGCTAATTTCCAACAGCTCAATACAACAGCATCTTTTTTTGTTGCTATTTAGAATGCTATTTCATGTTGTAGAGTGAAAGAAAGCAAAACAAAAAGTGCTCCCAGGTCCTACCATCTCTAATTACCACTCCCCCCTCTTTACTCAAACTTGCTAGTTGCTAATAAACACCATATTCCAGAGCCCGGAGACAGATGCTTAGAATGGGAAGTGTAAGAACTATCAACAGAATAACTAAGCACTAATATTATTGCCAATTCTTTTAAATAAGCACACCAGGAAAATAAAGGAAATATCAAGTCCCCTGAGAACTACTGGCAGAAAGAGCACATAAAGATACACAGATAGAACTGCGCTTATGCGTCTTTCTTTTCAGTAGTAGACCCTCTGAAAGCTTCATCAGTTGCTATGTATTGACCTTACACCACCATGAGTCCTTTTCAAAATCTATTTAACAAGCATAAACACCCCTAGAGACACTCCTGTATTCAATATAAAGCTGGTTATTTTGGTTTAGCTTGCAGGTGCAAAAAAAAACCCAAACACCTGACAAAAGATTTGTCCACGTCCCAGATCGCATTGATTCAACTTAGCAAGTGTAAAAGTCACTAATTAAAATGTTGCAGTTCACCTGCACCAAACCTAAGTGATAAACAAAGGACCGAATTACACAAATATCCAGCTTCTCTGAAAATAAAAGTTAAGTGTTTTGGAACTACTGACCTCATTATCTTTTAAACTAGTCCATTCCCAATAGGAAGTTCATTTTCTCTCTTTTAAAGAATTAGTTGTTCTTCATTAGCGTATGCTCAACTGCCACTGTGCAAGTTCTTGAACATGTAATACTACTTAGCAACACAAGTGTTTCTGAGGAAGTTCCTAGATCTTAGCTGGAAATCTTATCCCATTCATGTGGGCCACAAGAAGTGACTCCATTCATGCACTGAAACTTGCCATAGCAGAGAAGACTTTTGGCAGTGGTTTAAGTTACCTACTTCATTGCAACAGGCTAGAAATACATGCAGAATGAGTTACTTTGGCCAGAAAATTCCTAACGCATTATCAGCAAAATGATTTGGAAGATGTGCTGCAGTTTCTTCTGTTTTATTTATTTGACAAAACATAAATTATTTAAAGAACTTGCTTTTGCAAAAACAATCATCAGGATCTGCTGCCATTTTCTGCTAAGCCCTCAGTATAAAGATTATCAGTCAAGGAAAGGGATCTCATTTTAAGTCTCAGCCAAATTACAGCACTGCTCTACAGTTTCAGTCTCTACTTCCTAAAAGCGCACTGACTGTGTATCTTGTGTTTATAGAAATAACAAATGAATGCATATGCTGCAGTACCTTTTTACCATGCTCTCTAACAGCCCTTTAGAGGAGGACCTGCCCAGTAAACCCAAGATAAATGCAACTACAGCCTGGACTGCAGACAGCTCAAGTGGCTTGTTTTTTTCAAGCTGCACTAAATTCTAGTGCAGCTATTTATAATAAAAACATCCTTTAGCTCAAAACAAGTCTGTTGGAAGCCTAACGTGTAACAAAGCAAAATTTTTTTAAGTTGACCCAAAAGGCTTATTTGTTCACTTAACATGCAGACGCCCCTTGAAAAAAAAAAGACCCTTTAGTAAAAAGTAAAGGACAGACCAAAATTTCCACTCAAATCAACATTTAACTCTCATTGAAAGATGACAGAATAGGTATTTCTACTCCCTGAGTAGGTGAATGTTTGGACTCAGAACTTACAAAGGACTGAAAGATTTTTAGGTATTTACACAGGCTCACTTCCCTGAAACAGTATTGCAATGTTTTGTTAATACTATCAAAAAGTTCTTAACAGGAACTGATTCTGAGCTAAAAAGAAAATGTTAAAGACAGATTTATTTATTAAACACAGTAAAACCATATAGAAATCATACAACTAGAAAGTTGAAATATTTGAAACGGGTATAGCGTTCATATGGAAATCTTTTAAAAATGCACAATACAAGACTTGAAAGAATAAAATATATTAATAGCTCATCATTAGATTAGCAGCTGCTTTAATATGGACTTAAAACCACTTTAAAGAAAGACAATACCTGTTACACTTTCGACAGTGGTGTGAACGTGGTGCCTTGTAAGACTGACACACTTTACAGTATTGGAGATACATGCAATCCTGAGATTTTTCCTTTAAACAGAAGAACAGGCGTGTTAGACATATAGATAATTCTACTGGCAATGCATATCTTGGCACTTTCCTAACCTAAGCATCTTTGCTGCCTTCTAACAGGGTGTGTCTCATAACCCAACCCTATTTAATCGTAGGTGGCGAGGAGAGAAAAAACCAAAATTAAATACTCTCTTGGCTATCAACACAGCCATCTCCCATGGCTGAAAGTGCTGGTTGCTAAAAGAAATAAACAGTTCTTCCACCAGGAAGAGCGACTGTACAAGCAGGGTTTCATAGTGAAGTTCTGAGAGTAACAAGCAGCATGAGGCCTTTAAATGTTTTTTTAAGAGCTTGTGTACCTTGTCTCACCATTTTATACCCTAAGCCAATCTAGGCTTACTACTAAGATACAGTACTGGTAAGCATTAACATTCAACTAGCTCTTGTTTGCCTCCCTCTCTCTCTCTTACACACACACCCCCCCCAACTACAGCAAGATGAGAGACAGAAAGATTTGTAGATAACACATAGTAATAATGCAAGTCAAAATCTTTTGCTTACTAAGGGGAATACCCAGTTGTCCTGCTAGGACTGCATCAGGATCCTCTTTCTCACTAGACTCTGTTCTAAGAAATATTCCACAAGCAGAAATATGATTATTACTAATCTTTGTATCATGCCATTGGAACACAAACTCTGGCCTGCTGTCTTGAGATACTGAACCTGTATCACACTGGCCCTTGACTACTACTCTTCCAAGAGATTAATGAAGCAAAGGAAATGCAAATTCCTACCTTGACTTATACTACTGTGTTGAACATAAGATAAACATGTAATTTTTCCGGCTCACATAAAAAAAAAATTAAGTGTGCTAAATGAAATTCTTCTAATCCTTGTTACTAGCAGCAAAGTCTTCAATGCAACAGTGTGCGTGTAAGCGTGCAGATAACCTTGAAGTTCTCACTCCTGGCTAAACGTACTGGTTTCACGTTGTTTTGCTTTGAGAAGCAGCTATAAAACACCACGACTGCTGCCAACAAAGAAGCATTACCGGTTCTCCCCCGACCACTGGAACTGACAGAACAAGGAAGGGATGGAGCGAGCTGGAACATACTGGAAACGCTGGAAGTAGCAGCAGCAAAGCGGGAAAGAGGCAGAAAGCGAAGATGTCGAAACAAGATAAGGAGAGAGGAGTGGCCCGAGGGGCTGGCTGCATTCTTCGGGGAGAAAGGGGAAATGGTGGCATCGAAAGATCGGCGGTTTCTGTCCTCTCTGACCCCCGCACCTGCTCCTCTCAGAGAGGCCGGCCCCAGGGCAGGCCCGCCGCCCCCCCGCCCAGCCCCGAGGATGGGGCGATCGATCGAAAACCAGCGCTTACCGGCGTCCACCCCAGCGGGACGTACCCCGGGCCCACAAACATGGCGCTGAAGTAGTTGTAGAGGATCATGACGGTCCAGTTGAGGAGCATGATGAAGTTGACGCTTCCCCCGGCAGTGTCCAGGGGCCAGTACCACAGCGCGGCGTCCGCCATGGCGGTGGCGGAGCACACGGCCACCACGGCCAGGGCCACCAGCGGCCCCCAGTGGCACAGCCGCC
>VYZM01008315.1:0-39941 GCA_013398915.1 Dromas ardeola | reverse complement strand
CGGCCCGGGGAGGCGAGGGGAGCGGAGCCGGCGCTCGCCGCCGCCCGCCGGCGCCTCCTACTCAGCCACCGCCCCCCAGCAGTCCGTTGGCAATAGAGTCCCGTCAGGAAACAGCGTCCCTCCATCCCCGCCCCGCTGAAGGAGCGAGGCTACAAGGCGGGGCCCTGGGTTGCCGGGCGGGAGCGGGACGCCCCCAAGCGAAGGCCGCCAAGAGGTGGCGGGGCGGCAGCGGGGCGCTGGGCCGCGCTGGTTAAAAGCACCTGAGCGGGGGCGAAGTGTCTCTCCGGAACCTGTGGCGAGGCGCCCGGAGCCGGGGGGGGGGACGCCTTTGAGGGGAGCAGAACGCGGAAGCGCCTGGGTGCGGAGCGGCTGAGGGCGGCCGGCTGGCTGAGCGCGACGTTCTCGGCAGCGAGCGCAGCGGGGCCGCCGCCTCCGCCACCGGCACCGGCACCGCCATGTCCTCCGATTTCGAGAGTTACGAGCAGGACTTCGCGGTGCTGACGGCCGAGATCACGGGCAGGATCGGGAAGGTGCCTAAGCTGGTAGGAGGTGAGCGGCGGGCGGGGGGCGGCTGCTGGCCTGGCGCCGCGGGGAGGCCCCTGTGGCGCTGGGCTCCCACCGGCGCTGCTCTCCGCCTTCGCGGCTGTCGCTGCGCACCGCAGGCCCGTCCTGCTCGGCTGTAAGACACTCTCCGGCTTCCCAGCAGCAAGCGCTTGGAGTGGTGGCGGGGGGTGTTTTAGCGTGTTTTTAGCGTGTCCCGTCACCCCAGCGTGTCGTCTTGCTCCTCACGCAGCGGAGTCGGGGTTCACCTGCCCCTGTTCCAGCAGCGAGCTGTCAGGTGAAGGGAATTAAGAATAACCTGACGGAAAACTGTTCGCTGGTGGGCGGTGGGGATCGGGCCTTCCCTCCTGACTTGCTGTGAGGCCGCGCAAAGTTGTGCCGGCGCCGCTGAAGGGCTGAGCAGCGCAGGGGTCAGAGCCGGGGGGTGATGCCTGTGCCAGTATCGCTGCCGGGTGCTTTTTATTGTGGGCGTGCCACAACGTCAGTCATGGAAATCAAGTCTCTTTCATGTGTCATAGACAGAATTTGTGTATGATTTAATCCAAATCTGTATTTTTGCTGCCTACTGTTGAAACATTTGATTGGCATAATTGACTGTGGTGACTCACATGTAGGAGCAGGTTCAAAGAAATCAGTGTTCATTGACTTTAATATGTTTGTCAGGAGCCTGCAGCATTCATGGTCTCATTCATGATGTATCCTTGCAGTAGAGACAATAATGTCAATAAGAGTGTTAGGGTAGAAAGCTGAAAATTATAATCTCTTTAACCAGTCTGGCTGAATCTTCTAGCGCATATGAATCAGTGCCCTAATACAGGGCTCCTAGTATGAGACAGGGGAAAGCTGAAACAAGTGCATTTCTCATCTGTCCGTGTTGTAGCTCTGCTTAATGCCTCTTGTGTTTCCAGGTCATTAAATATTTTTGCCTCTGCTTCCCAATGCATGTTTCCGAAAGCTTTAGGATACTTAAACTGTGGGAATGGGTATCATATAAGGGGGGAATAAACACACACTAATGGTATACTTTTCCATATGACTAAAGGAAAAAATATCATACGTCCAGGACCAAAGAATAACATCCTGCTTTTAGAGTGGGAAATGCATCATGAAGTGATGAAGTAGTAACTCTAAACGGGATTCGAGGTAGGTGGTCAACTAAAACATATGATCTCAGTGCAACGTAATTCAGAGGTCCAAAATACATCTGAAATGCCTAAACAAGGGGGTTTTGAATAAAAATCTGTTCGATTCTGGAAGGTCACGTCCAATTCTAATCTCAGCAAGTTAGAAAGTCTTCTGATAAGTTGGGGTACCGTGACCAATCACAAGCATGATTAAAGGAAAAGAAACTATGCCTTTTCATCGGCTTAACAAAGCTGTTTTGCTGTTGAGCTTAACAAAAAGGAGATGGGGAGATAACTCAATCACAGTCTGCAGGTACTTATGCGGTAGAAAGCTTTTTCCATTTTGTAACAGACACTTACAAAATGAAGAAGGGAGAGATCCAAAGAGTTCCTGTGATTGAAGTTTAGAACTGGTGTAATTTAGTTTGCTCAGAAATAATATCTAACCTGTAAATGGTTTCTGGAACAATTTACTGGGGGGATGCAGTGAATTCTTCCCTAACGTAAAGTACCCAATCAAGGTAGTATTTCCCACTGCCTCACAAAGGGTTGTTCACTTTTAAACAGAGTAAATTTAAGGACCTCTTGGAGGAACAGGAAGACATCATAAATACACTGGAGGCTTTTGTTCTGAAAATCAGTAGTGCTACACAGTGAGCTTGTGGAAAAAAAATATTTAATTTCCTAAATGTATAGATTTGGGAAGTCACAAGTATCTGTTCAGTAGTATGAAGAATATTCTGCTTAGTAGTAGTGGATTTCCGTAATCCTCTCCTTGACTCAGTCTCCCTTATTCACTTAGGGAGACTTTGGAGCTTAAATACGAGATGTTTAAAGAGTATTGTCTCAAACAGTGACATAGCCTAGAAGCAGCAGGCTTTGAAATCATGATTCTTTCATATGGCCATTAGAAGGGTGTTTTGTATGGGTGTTTTGCTGTCCTCTCAGAGGAGAAAGAATACATGTTCGCTGCGGGAGTAGTAGTGTGGTACTGGGCTAAATGGCCTCAAGATAAGACAATGGTTAATTATTTTATTTTTTTTAAGAGGTGGCGTTTCAATGTTAGGACTTGAGGCTAGTCATACATGGTTTGGACTGGCTTGCATTATAGCTACATCTTGCACTGTACATTTATAACTGTGTGCATAGCTTCAGTTTTCAGGGCTATTTTGTCTTTCATCAGCAAAAAATTCATGTACGACTTAAAAACAAATTGCCGTATTAGCTAATAGAGGCATTTGACCACCTGGGAAAAAAAAATCTCTGACTATGCTGAGCATTTTAATCAGAAAGATTTTAAATACACATTTTTCCCTTGTTTCTTAATAGGAATATTTGCAAGATCTTTGCTTCTTCATCACCAGAAGTTCCAGTTAGTTCTTGTGGAGATGGCTGGGAGAGCCTCAAAAAGAGGATTATGAGGTGGGAGGGGGACGTGAGGACATGCACGTGAGGTGGCAGTTTTCAGCAGGAGTGATTTGAGAGAGATTGCTGATGGCCTTCTTCCTCCACGCTGGAAGAAGCAGGATGAAAGGTGTAAGGACTTGTGCTACTTCTGCGTAATACAGAGGGAGATCTCCTGAAGTCTAGTGACTGGTTTATTTCCTTCTGCTGCCCAAGATGGACCTGCTGTAAGCTTTGCGTTCAGTTGGAGAAATGCTGGTTAATTGTTTTTGCAACATTCCTGCATTCGGTGTTGTCAGGACTTGATGCTGTCTTGTGTTCTAGGGGGATGACGGCTCTACAAACAATCCTGTTGTCACAAATGCATAAATAGTTCAGCAAGAAATGTAACAAAGGCACTCTGATAATACAGAAACAATAAGCTGCAGGGACAATAGACTGTCTTGGGAAGAAATGTCTTCTGTTGAAGCAAACATCGTCTGGAGAATTAAAGAAAGTGTTCTAAATTGAGAAATGGCTTTTAAATACCATTTCTGTGATGCTGCTGCAGGTCTTTGAAGCATGAAGATCATTGGCTGATGTGTTTTATTAATGTTCCTCAGTGTTTCAGATAAACATCTGTCCTGTGATTTGACCAAATATTTATATAAATTTTGATTGCTTGATGTGAGAGAGAGTTGTTTTATCAGCACAAATGGTCGTTCTTAGCCTTTTTACAGCACAGGAGCCTCTGGGTCGTGGTGTCTTTTAGAGTTGAATGCTGTTGTTCTTCTGATACTCGATACCTGCATTTTCTTCTGGGCAATCAAAGCACTGTATTTCAGTCTCTAGCAGATTTAGCTGAAGAAAGTCCCACCTTTAATTTTCTGTTGTACTCCTGTACTGGAGTTTCCTGTCTGCATTTCAGGTCTGTCTCATTATGATGTGCCTCTTGAACCCAGTTTCATAACCCAGAGAGAAACACATGTATTGTTCCATTTGTCTCTGCTGTTGGACAGTAACTTCTGGCAAAGTGGTGAACATGTAAACTACCTCAGCCAGTCTAGCAAAATCTGCAAGTGGTCTATGAACTGAAACACTTTGTTACTCAATCTTTTCCTCAGTATGTACTAATAAAAAGAAGCAATTCCACATGCAGTGAGACTGCTCAGTCTTGGTCCAGATTTTTTTAATCCCGTCATTGGTTGTGAGATCAAACCAGTGCTGTGTTACATTTCTACGCTTGTAGGCAGATTTCTGCCGTTCTGTAACTGCTGTATTTTGGGGGACAAAACAGTGACTAATGCAAGGGCAAAGCTGAAAGAACAGAGGAAAACGTAGTAAAAGCTTGTTTCTTTTGTGTACAAATACAGAGTGGATTTCTTTGTTTGCAGTCCTTACCTGGAGGAAAAAAAACACTTTTGCTTCCAGTTTTTATCCGTATTTTGACAAATTGACCAGTTAAATTATACATGCTAAATGCAATATTTTCTTTAGGACATTCTGGCAATGTGGAGACAAAAATTCTACTCTAAGTTTAGATATATTGATGAAGCATTGTTTTTTATTTTCTTTAAAGGATATTACCAGCACTGAATTAAGAAAAAAGTTATAAAAAACCCTTTTGGTTCTTTCATATAGTGGAAGTGTATTTACGGAAATGATCAAGTAGGCAGATTGTGCCTAAGACATAGTGGAATAATACAGTTAGCAATATGAGGATCTTTAATTGGATCATGACTTGTTTGTCCCAATCTACTAGATTAGTATCAAGCTTCTCTAACTCCCGCTGACCTCATCTGCAGTCTCTGAACAAGTCATCCCGTGGATATTGTGTCCTCCTTTCTATGGGGATTCTGTCACTGAAATAAGTTGTTTCCTTAGCTTAACAGTGGCAGTAAAACTGAAAGTGAGTGGTTTGAAAACCATTCCAGCAAGTACTTTATGATTGACAGTATTGCAGCATTTCATGTTTCTGTTGCTGATATCAGCCTAGAGGTATTGGCAGTCCTGCAGGTAAGTGGCTTCAGGCAGCATACTCCCACCAGGATTTTACATGGATGCAGCTAGAGGAAGAGAGGAAAGTGAAACCAAGTGAGTGATACTTACACTTTGATAAGCTTGCTTTTCCTTACCAAAGTGACCCTGCTGGATCCTGCCACCCCTTCCTGTTCTGGGACTACATGCGGTTGCCAGAAGTTCAGCTGCTTTCCTGGAAATTCATGGAGACATTGCTCCAAAGCTGCAGTGCTGGGATGTTTCCATGTGCCTGCTCACGCATCTGTATTTGAAGGAACAGCAAAGGCCTGTTGTCATTAGGCCTCACTCTCAGCAGTTGCTCTGGTCACCATCTGGGTGATTATTATAAATCTGGGGCGATGTTAAAATGCAACTCTGGAGTTTGGTTAAAGTTTAATTAACTAAACCATTGAAGATCATTTGAATACCTCCTCAATTTTATGGGAGTAGTTCCAGCCAGACCTTCTTGAGTACTACTGAGTTTTTCCTACCAAAGGTCCATATCTTAATATCTCTGAGGGTAGGTAAGATCTTACTGGTCAGTGGAGTGCTAGGCAGTTCTTGTAATCACAAGTACACACAGAATTTGTACAGCATGAAATACCTTCCCCAAACCCCCAACTTTATACCCTTACATTTCATGTTGCGTAATGTGTATGGAAATTGTAACCCAGTAAAACTCAGGGAAATACTGAAATTGCTATAGTACATTTATTTTCTGCTGCTATATTTCTAATTTTTTTCAGCTTCAATAAAATGGTATTCTGTGGTTTGTATCTTACTTTGTTTTTCCTTTCATCCATCGTCATCTTGCCCACTTACAAATGAAGGAAAGAACAGAGATGTTTTGGGATGCTGGGCAGGAGAATTGAAATGTGTGGGCAAACAAGTAGCAGATTCTCTTTTCTTTTGTGTTTAGTTATGTTAGGAAGATAAATCAATATGGCTTGAGTGCCATCATGAGAACCTGGTGGGGAATTAAAGAAAGACATTGCTAAAAAAGACTAAAAGTGCTGCACAGACATGAGCATTTTCTACATCTTTTGCTGTAGTAGAATCCATCAGACGTGGCAGTGTGAATTCCATATCTGCAACAAAGATGCTGGTTTTCCATGGCTTTAGCTTTGTAGAGAGGATTGCTTGATGAAATTCTGAGCCCCTTGCAAGAATAAGAAGGGAAACTCTGTTTTGGAGGATTTAGGGGTGAGCTCTAACTTCTCACTTGTGTTGCTGGCAGAGTTCCCTTTACTCGGAGGACTTCAGTGTTCTTCAAGATTTTATTCTAGCTATGTTTTGCCAGCCATACTGTTGTATTCTCAGAAGGCAGCTTTTCTAGTCCTTGCATAGCTGGTTATATGCGAAGATCTCTGCATTATCTTAAAGGTAGAAAGGTGGTCCTGAATCTGATCCTCTCTGCAGGCAGAGTTGCAACATATGTAACTGGAGAATGACAGATCATGATGTTCATGTGTCCTTGGATGAGTATTTTAGGTAAATGAGAAGATAGGCCCATGCAAATGTAATGCAGGGTACTATAGAACAGCAGTGGGAGGGCTCAGCTGAAATGTGACTTGCTTATGCTGGGGATGCTTCCCCAAAAACTCTGTAGCAATATAGTCCTTTCAGAAGTCATTGTGTTACTTTTAAGGAAGGTTGCTTTAAGGGCACGTTTTACTTTATATGGCAGAAATTCTGGTTTTGGTTGGTACCTCATCATCCCCTGATTCCTGTCTATGGCACTAACTTTGCTTAAAAATAAAGCACTTCAGCCTGTGAGAAGCTAAATTATATGCATTTATTAAAGAGGGTCCCTCTTAGAATTCAGCGGCTTGTGGCACACAGGAATCAAAGGAAATCATCAGATGGTCCCTCTTGGTCTTTAATGTTTCAGTTCTAAGATACAAAGAGGTTGTGTGGAAGAGAAGTAAAGGAATTCAGGCTAAAAAAGAAAACCATGAAGTCTAAAGTTACACAATAAAATCTATTGTGCCAACGTAGACTTATCTATCAAAATCTCTGGGGAGCAATGACTGGAGATACTTTTGTGCAATTTACTTTTTATCTGCTTCATCAGGCAAACCACCAGCACAGATGTCTCATGATGCTCTTGATTTCAAACAAACAATGGTGTAAAGGGTTTTATGTTCAGAGTTTTGTTGTTGACTTCATTGAGACAACGTGTGGATTTAACAGTCAGAAGGATGGAAGATGTGGCCATGAGAGGGGCACGAGGTGATGCAAATGGCAGTATAGCAGTTCCCGAATGCCCACAGCAATTAAGCAATGCGGGAACTTTTTATTATCCAGTGACTGATTATTACTCAGAAAGTGCCCTTTCATAATATAGCAAACCAAATACTCGAGCAATTGGAATATTTGGCAGATGTGACGCTGATTCTCATTTTTGGTTTGTACTGGATTCTCTGCCTGAGAATGGATGGTTAGAGGCAGGTTGAAAGTCAGATGTGCTCTCCATAGCTGGGATATAGACTTCTTGGGGAACCTGGCAGAGGATGATTGCTACATAAAGCTTATAATTTTTTTTAGTTTTCATCTTTTATTACTAATTTACATTTTTACTGCTACTAGAAGACAGTGGTTTTCTTGGAATTTGCATGGCATTTCATTTTGTTTCTGTTGAAGCAAAAGAAGCAGGGTTCTAGACCCAGCATAGGAGCAGGGGCATAGAAACCTCATTTTTCTTCAGTACCTGGATTCATTATAAATGGGATGCTTGGTTTTGTGCATCTTGTATTTTGCAAGTAAATAGGATAAACCTTTGTTTTTAAACCATTTTGTTTTTTTCATTTGGCTTAAATATATGCCTTCTCATGCATTTGTACACACCCAGCAAGTGCCTGCTGAGACATAACTCCTACACCTGGAGCAGCTGTAACTGCTTTCCTAACTAGCAAATGCTGCATAACAAAGCAGATGACTTCAAGGATTCTCCAAACTCCGCCTCCCCATTTTTTTTTAATTACTAATGTGGGTATCGCAGTGGGTGATGATGTCACAGAATAAATCCCTTGAGTCAGTTTTAACTGATACATAGAAACTTTTGAAACGGTATATTTTTCTTTCATGGCAAGAGCACAATTATATTGGTATTTTCACAATTCTATTTCAGATGAGAAGAAGCAGATGGTTGCAAATGTTGAGAAACAGCTCGAAGAAGCAAGGGAACTGGTAGGTTTTGGCTTTTCATACGTTAACTGCAAATTCCTAGGGAAAATAATAGGATCATTAGTGGTAACATTTAACACACATGATGCCCTAAAAATACTTAAAAATAATATGTTAGAAAATGAAATAATGTTTTTGAAATATTTCTTATTTGAGGATATAAAATACCCAAGAGGAGCATATCATTTGTTAATCTTGTGTTTAAGTGATTTAAGTTTTGAATTACTGCTGTAAACTATCACAGGCTGCTACAGGCTTTCAGTTGTGGATTAGGTCTTTTATTTCAGAAATTGGATTAAATATTTAGACACCTGGACTGTTTGGTTTTTTCCTGTAGGACCCATGCATCTACTTGATTTAATCAGTCTGATTGTCTGTAGAGCAGTAGATCTTTTTTCTCTCTTTGAGCAAGTGAGCCATAAAGATACTTAGTTGTTTGAGGTCAAGGGGGCAATGGAAGTGGGGGTTACTGATCCGAGAAGAGTATATATGTTAACCAAGCATTAGTTAGTGATCCTCACTGACAGAAGAAAGCAATATATGTTAAGCAACTGTGACTTTTTTTTTTTTTTAATATTTTTTTTCCCATTACAGCCTGTCATGTCCTTCATCTGGATGAAGCGTAAAAGTAAAGTTTTGTAGATGTGGAGTAACTGAGCAAAGGTGTTGGTGACAGCTGAGACTGACCCTGACCTTTTCCCACATAGGCAATAGTTTCTTGCCTGAAGTTGCTTTTGTTTATTGCTTGCAAATAAGTTTGGTCTATCTAGTGTCAGAAATGTAATCTGACTGTTAAGATCGGGAAAGGAAACTAATTCTCCTAGCCTGAAAGTTCTTATAATTGAGAAACTTGAATTAATGACTTGGTTACTAACTAAACAGTAATATTGAAATTCGCTTTTTAAAGTGACATAGGAAGCAAAAAGGTCTCTAGAGCGTTTGTTGACATCCGTGGCCTTTTGGTTTAAGAATTGAATTAGTCTTGTAGACCAGAGTGTTGGAATAGCATGCAGGAAAGCTGGATCTTGGGATGACTCTACTGCAGGTTTACTCTGTGAGGATGGCAAGGTGCCTAACCTCTCTGATTTGGTATTCTCAGGGAGAAACACGGTAAATTTACTGCGCCATCTCATGAGGATGTTCTGAAGATAGATTAAGACCTTTTGGACACTTTCATATTCAAACAGCTGAAATAAAGTAAAAATCTAGAAATTATTTTCATCTCCTTTTCACTACAACTTGACATGGGAAAAAAGCATAGCAGTACAGGGAACTCTTAGCATGGGTGGTCTCATGAAAAATAATTCAAATCTGGTTTTCTACTCAAAGTAAGATTGGAAGGAGCAGAAATTGAGTTAATGGCTCATTACTCTTCTCCCTATGTCAGAGAAAGATCATCTAAATTTGTATTTATTAAAAGATTAAAAAGTAAATCCTGTATCTGTACTTTTATCCTAGTGATGATCTTCATTTAATGTACTGGCTTTTCTTTCACGCTTTTGTTTTAGATCTTGTCGCTAATGCTGCTAGACAGGTGCTTAATTCAATTATTGGCTTTAAGCAATTACCTAACATGTTTGTGATTAATGTCAAGGCTTGAGTTTAAAAATCAATTTGAACAAACCTGCTAATAACAGAACTGATTAAAAAGATCCTCTTTTAAACTAAATGCTACAGTAGAAAATCAAAATAAACCTAATTCCTTGCTACTGATAATTTTCATACATTGGTTTTCTTGATTTTCCTGAGTAGTCAAAGCTGGGTTTAGCTAATTTTGGTTTATTTCCTACTTGGCTAGGAAATAACACTCTCGTGTATTATAAATATTATTGTTGAAATAATCTATTTACATTGACTAACCATTGATTGTTTTAAAACACTGCGTGCTTTGTTTGGGTAAAATCACTGGTGTAATTGATTTGATGTATGTGCAGAACTGACATCCAAACTTTTCAGACTCCCAGGCTGCTTTTTCAAGCCAGAACTGTTGAGTAAGAGATCTCTGGAGAGAAATCTTGTTGTTCTGCATCCTGTGTGGAGCATCTGGATGTTATTTTTTATCAGGTTTTTAGGAAAGGTGAATGTTGTGATAACCTTAGGGAAATTATTTGAGTAAAAAATCTGGCATGTGCTAGAAGAGCTGGAATTAGCAATTTTGAGTGAAATTCTGCTTTTAAGAAGAAAAAAACTGTGTGTTATTTTCCTTTATGTTTTATGAGGGACCCATCGCAAAATTGTTGTGTTGCAAGTGCTAGGTTATTCTTATCTAGAGACTTGGCTTTTTAATAATGCATATAAATTTAGTGTTGCAAATGCTAGGTTATTCTTATTTAGACACTTGTGGTTTTTTTTAGCGTAGATCTCTATTTTAGTTACAGCACTTCAGAATCGGAATAAAATAGCAAGGCTTATAAGTTTCAAAAAATGCTAGCAACTCTTCAGAGCGATTTCATGCAGAAAAGTTCCTGCGGGAGGGGGAGACTTATTTTGGAGTTTCAATGAACAACATCAGCAGCACTATCTTACTTTGTTGTATTTGTTTTTAATGGAAATACCAGTGGCTGCTCTGCATTATTCTGTATTTGGGGCTGGGAGTGTACTGTATGTTATTAGGAGCAAACCTACTAGGTTAAACACCTGAGGAGCCCTAAGGATGTGGCCCGGTTTATGAATTTGGGCAAGAGTTAGGTGCCAGAATGCTCAGCTTCACCACAGTGGTGGCAAGTTTGAACATATGCAATAACAGAAGTTTGAGCTTTTTGGTTTTCTGACGAAAACTCGAGCTTCTACAGCTGTTTTATAATTCAAGTGCCAGGTTATTTTTAGCTTTTAGTAGAATTTATCTCTTTTCTTGCTTGTGTATGAGAAATACGATTTTATGACCAATAATATGAGCCTTGAAAGTGAAGATGCAGGAAATTAGGTTGCATTTAGGTTCACACCTGCTTGGACCACTATCTTCTGCATGACTTCGCATGGAAATTTATCAGCCCAGCCACAAAATCTCATGTTTAATATCATGATGAAAAAAAAAAAGGTGTTAAATGATAGTTAGCCTAAATATGCATGCTTCATCATTGTTCCTTGGACCTTACACTCTCTGATAGAATGAACATTTTGGATTTCATGGACTGTGATCTGATCATTGCTGCAAATTCGGTATTCACTGGGAGATGGTTTTGGTTTTATATAATAGATAAGATTTAAGACTTCTTTAAAACATCCTGACCTTGCACATATAATTTTATATATATACGAGGAATGTTTTATATGTGTATAGAACATTTGAGATCAAATATATTGAGATGAAATTGATAAGAAATAAGCCATTAACTCCAGCTATTGGTTTAATTTATAATACCCCTTTGGAAAGTTAAGCCTGAGCCAGAGAACTGGATAGAATTAGAAATTGCTTTGTATGCTTCAGTTCATTGCTGACTATTTAATTAAAGTCTGCTTGACAGTTTGTTATTGAATATCATTTGTATAATCAGAACAGATCAGGCTGAATAACTTTTGAGTATCTGGTAATTCTATTGATTAAATTTTCTTACTATATGAGGATGAAATTTCAAAGTATAAGCAAGCGATTACGTAGGAATAAACTGTAGCTGTCCCTTGTGAAGACCTGTAACCAGTTGCTTGGGACCCTAATTGAAAGGCATTTCTGTTCCAATGCCATATTCCTCAACTGAGATCAGTAGGAGGTGAGTAAATATTGTTTCAGGTGCCTACGGCAACCAAGGAGAGGTATTCTTTTATCTTTTTAAAGTAAGTTGGAAAGATTTTAAAAGGCAGGTAAGGAATACTTCAGCTGTGCAAAATAGAATTCCAGAGCAGACGGCACCATGTAGAGGAGGCACTATGACCCAGTGGGCAGGTAATTAGCAGGCAGCTCAGCCCTGGTTTATAACTCCTTTTGATTTTCTGTACCTCTGTGCCATATTTTTGTGTTTCAGGCCCCTTAGTATTCTACGTTCGTATGAAGGAAGTCTTAAAGGTGCAGGAACGTGCCCTCTCCGTGTGCCAAAAAACGAGTTGTCGGGGAAAAAGACTGGCCTGGCTGAGCAGAAAGATACGGTTGCAACTCAGGGAAAAAACTGGAAGTTTATGGCCTTTGGAAGGAGGGGCAGGCCACTCAGGATGACTACAAACATGTGAGGCTATGTAGGGAGAAAATTAGAAGGGCCAAAGCCCAACTAGAACTTAACCTGGCTTCAGATGATGAGGACAATATAAAAAGTTTCTATAAATACATTAATAATAAAAGGAGGACTAAGGAGACTCTCCATCCTTTATTAGACAGGGGCGGTAACATGGTGACAAAGGATGAGGAAAACGCTGAGGTACTTAATGCCTTCTTTGCCTCAGTCTTTAGTAGTAGGACCCGTCGTTCCCTGAGTTGGATGTCCCTGAGCTGAAAGACAGGGACGGGGAGCAGAATGAAGCCCCCATAATCCAGGGGGAAATAGTGAGGGACCTGCTACACCACTGAGACACACACAGGTCTCTGTGGCCAGATGGGATCCACCCGAGGGTGCTGAGGGAGCTGACAGCAGTGCTCACCAAGCCGCTTTCCATCATTTACCAGCAGTCCTGGCTAACCGGGGAGGTCCCAGTAGACTGGCAGCCAGCAAATGTGACACCCATCTACAAGAAGGGCCAGAAGGAGGATCTGGGGAACTACAGGCCTGTCAGTCTGACCTCGGTGCCTGGGAAGGTCATGGAACAGATCATCCTGAGTGCCATTATGTGGCACAGACAAGGCAACCAGGTGATCAGGCTCAGTCAGCATGGGTTCATGAAAGGCAGGTCCTGCTTGACTGACCTGATCTCCTTCTGTGACAAGGTGACCTGCTTAGTGGATGCGGGAAACGCTGTGGATGTTGTTTACCTGGACTTCAGTAAGGCCTTTGATATGGTTTCTCACAGCATTCTTCTGGAGAAACTGGCTGCCCATGGCTTGGACGGGCGTACTCTTCACTGGGTAAAAAAACTGTCTGGAGGGCCGGGCCCAGAGAGTGGTGGTGAATGGAGTTAAATGCAGTGGGCGTCCGGTCACAAGTGGTGTTCCCCAGGGCTTGATATTGGGGCCAGTTCTCTTTAATATCTTTATCAAAGATCTGGACGAGGGGATCGAGTGCACCCTCAGTAAGTTCCCAGAAGACACCAGGAGTGTCGACCTGCTTGAGGGTAGAAAGGCTTTGCAGGGGGATCTGGACAGGCTGGGTCGATGGGCCGAGGCCGATGGCGTGAGGTTCAACAAGGCCAAGTGCCGGGTCCTGCACTTGGGTCACACCAACCCCATGCAGCGCTACAGCCTTGGGGCAGAGTGGCTGGAGAGCTGCCTGGCAGAAATGGACCTGGGGTGTTGGTCGACAGCCGGCTGAAGGTGAGCCAGCAGTGTGCCTAGGGGGCAAGAAGGCCGACAGCATCCTGGCCTGTATCAGGAGCAGTGTGGCCAGCAGGACTAGGGCAGTGATTGTCCCCCTGTACTCGGCACTGGTGGGGCCCCACCTCGAGTGCTGTGTCCAGTTTTGGGCCCCTCACCACAAAAAAGACACTGAGGTGCTGGAGCGTGTCCAGAGAAGGGCAACGAAGCTGGTGAGGGGTCTGGAGCACAAGTCTTATGAGGAGCGTCTGAGGGAGCTGGGGGTGTCCAACCTGGAGAAAAGGAGGCTGAGGGGAGACCTTACCGCTCTCTACACCTCCCTGAAAGGAGGCTGTAGCGAGGTGAGGGTCGGTCTCTTCTCCCAGGTAACAGGCGGTAGGACAAGAGGAAATGGCCTCAAGTTGCGTCAGGGGAGGCTTAGATCCGATATTAGGAAAAATTTTTACAGTGAAAGGGTTACCAGGGAAGTGGTGGAATCGTCAACCCTGGAGGTATTCAAAAGACGGGTTGACGTTGTGCTGAGGGACATGGTTTAGTGATGGTTTCTGTCAGTGTTAGGCTGATGGTTGGACTCGATGATCTGAAAGGTCCCTTCCAGCCTAGACAATTCTATGATTCTACATGGCAAGAATAAATAGAAAAAGCTTTTGAAAGATATATTCTCTGATGTTTTCATGCATTCGACTGTATACAAGTTCTTGAATAGTATTATCATTAAACACTGAAATTCAGCTATTTAATATACCTACATACAGACTGGGATGCAGATTTAGGCAGTCAGTTCAGGCTTTGTAATTCTGCTGAGTAAGCAGTAATTGAAAGAACAAGAATTATTTTAGTAAACATAGAGGCTGGTGGTAAATAAAACTTTAAATGTGTATATATATGCACGCACATGTATATATGTGTGTGTACATAAAAATAAATAAAATACCTTTTTCAGCTAAGGGTTTCCAAAACCACACAGCTATTTGCAGGGCCATATTTACCTTCAGTTTTATAATTTTCTTGAAATAAAATGTATTCATCACATTTGGAATTGAAATCTAGAAATGTTTGACTAGAATCATGACCCCTAAGTGTTAATAATATTAATTTTGTCACTTGTTTGTTGACTTAAGGCTGTGTAAAGATTTTGATGAATTGTTTATATGTTGCAGAATAAAAAAAAATTTTCTTGGTAAAGAAAGATTTTTTCTTAGTATTTGTGAACAGTTTAAGTAAATTCATTCTTGCTTTAATACCGTTTTGATTTACATGTCTCCTGTTTATTTTTACTTGATAGCTTGAGCAGATGGAACTTGAAGTTCGAGAAATCCCACCTCAAAGCCGAGGAATGTACAGCAGTCGAATGAGAAGCTACAAACAAGAAATGGGAAAACTTGAAGCTGACTTCGTGAGTTTTTAACATATTACATAAAGAAGGCATCTATGAGAATTTTTAAAATATAATAGTGCAGTTATTTATGCAACTGAGAGGGTATTTTTGACTAGCGTGAGAAATGAGTTCTGTGTCTATCTATCTGTATTTATGGACAGATGAAAACCAAACTGGGGAAGAGATGCTTTTATTTTTTTTTTTTTTTTATTTATTTTGTTTTTTTGGTAGCAGTCCACTAGCAATTCACATTGCTAGCTTTGTCCCTTTCCCCTGGCTCTGAATTGTTTCTATGCCATTAAACATTGTGAGTGTTCATGCTGCAGGCAAAATAGTCAGTTTTTAATCCTATTTCTCAAGGAATGACTGTTAGAATATCAGAATTGATACTTAAGTTATAACATAAGCATACTGAGTGGAAAATAATGGTTTGTTTAAGGCAACTTGTAGTAATGTGGGCAGTAACATGAAAAGCAATATAATCTCCAATACATGGAATTTTTGAACGTAGTGTATCTCATGTGCATTTTGTTTCTTGGTCTCTGTGATTTCTTTTCCATTGCACTTACGTTCTTCTTGGGTTTTGTACAAATCAGTTATAAATACTACATTTTTCAAGTAATAGATGCAAACTGACAAGATTCCCTTGTCTAGGGGCTTCTGCTACAGTTATCAGTCCTTTTTTGTGACTAGGATTTGCACTGAGTAGATTTACATAGAGACAAAACTGTTTCCTCTAAAATCCTGAAAAAGTTCAAAGGGATTGCAAACTGTAGGAAAATGCTATGTTAATTGGCAGCAGCTCAGTTCCTCCAGGGCAGGGAGAAAGAAATAACTAGTGGCAATATTTTCCGTTCACTGGAGAACTGTCAATTTGCACAGGTTGCTGGCAGCAGTTTATTCCTTCAGGGGAGGGGAGTCAGAGTTTATACCTGCAGCCAGGAAATCCAGCTGACTGTAACTCCTCTGTTCTTCTGCCAAGTTGAGCAGTCGCACAAAAATGTATTAGTTAGAAGATGGTTGCGTAAAGTTAGAGGAATGTTGGGATAAAAAAACTTCCATCAAAAGTTTGAGGCAATCACATGCTGTTCTGCTGTGGGAAGTGTGTATGGCCCTACTGGCTAAACAGTGGCTTCCAAGTGAGAATGATTTCTGGACCGCTAGTGAGTGCTGTTTATCTTCTCAGATGTGGGAGAATTTGCTGTCAGTATATATTTGTTGCTGGCCTATTTCTCTGTGTAGTCAGAAGGGAGGAACTGGTACTTCCATATTCCCAGGCAATAGGGAGAGTTCAGAACTGGACGGTCTTTATGGAAGAGGAGAAATGAGTATGTGGAAGAAATGTGTCAGAGCACTAGGAGTTACGCGATTGAAGGAACGTAAGTTTGTGTTCAGAACGAAGGAGCAAAAACAACATGAGAAAAAAGAAGGAACAGATCGTAATAATGAGGAAAAATACAACAGCCCAAAACCCAAGGATGGCATTCAGGAGAAGAAAGTGGAGTGAAGGATGGAGCAACATACTGAAAGAAAACAATAGCTATGCTTGGAAAAAACTCAGTTATGTGGAAAATAGTGTTGTTACAACTAAATTCCCTGCATAATTCCAGTTTCTAAGTACTAACAGTTTTCTAAGTTTGTATGTGAGAGTTTGAGAATCTTTTTGGATTATTCTCCAGTCAAATAGCAACTTGTTGGAAACTATGAGAAAATGATTCAGTTGTGAGTTCAAAGAGGGAAGAGGAGGAAGGAAAGGAAATGTTATTTTCACTCTATAAGCTGCAGGGCCGCTGAAGGTAGGAAATTGAAAATATTTGCTGAAATGCAAGTGCTTTCGCGTGTTCTGCCTGAATATTGTCCTCAATGAGTTGTGAACTGTTTGACTGTAAGCAACGCATGTAGAGTTTGTGTAAGAGCTTTAGCAAACCTTTAGGAAAAGCAGATCTAAGTACTTCTAAAATGAATTCACTTTTATAGATGAAGGGAACTTCTTAACTGGAAATGAAACTGGCAATTTCGGGTTATGATCAGCTTACAGGTTTGCTGGTCAAATTCTTGGCTCTTCCAAAAGGCATGCAGATGTGAGCTTGCAGAGTTAAGTGTTGTTCTTTTTAAACGGAGTTGGAATCTCAGCTGGATCCCACTATATTTGGCTTGGCCTCTGTTCCTGTGCGAAGTAGTATGTGCACTGAGCAGAGGACGTTTATCAGTCATCTTCAAGTGTGTGTTTCATTTTAAAGAAATCATATCTGTGAAATGAATTGCAAAAATTATATGCCTCTGTATATAGTCTTTTTCAGTAAATTCTATATTTCAAACATGAAGTGAATGCAGAACTGGCACTGGGAGTTTTCTTTTATATTCATAATAACGAACATGAGTTTTGATCTTGTGGTTATCTGTATACTTTATAGCATCCTCAAAATTTGCCCTCACCCAAGCAGTTATGGAAAATAGCAGCACAGCAAGATATTTAAAAGTTAGGAGAAGAAAACATGTGGTATGTGGACTTGTCCACTCTTTACTTGCAGGATGGACAACATTAAGGTTTATTTGTGAAATGTAATATGTAATTGGTGAGTTTATTTGGTCTTGGGCAGAATGTATAATAATGACAAAACACTGGACTATCACTTTAATATTATTTACTGCATGCTGTGGTATCTTAATGAGTATACAGTGGGGTCTTTTTCTATGCACTTTACTATGCCAGAAGTATATTCTGCAAAATACAGATCTAAGCTTGGTTGAGCTGTACTTTGAAAAGTTACTCCAGATATGGCTTGTTCATCTCTAACTTTCTAATCAAATAAACCAAGTTGCGAATAGGAGATTTATTTCCCCTCGCTGCTAATCCTTGTTATCTTGACTCACGCCTGTGGTTAGTTATCAGTGCTCTGCAATCCAGAGGTGTGTGTGGAGGCAATGACATCTGTATTGCACATGGGTAGTTGGTAACCCACTAATTGTATTAAATCATATCTGAGCAGAAGAAGCCACCTTGCTCCATTTTTGCCCTCCCTCTTGGAGAGGAACAGTGGTAATGAAAAAAAGAGCAGCTCAATTTTTGTCATTAAAAGTACTCAGCATAGCACTATGAATACGGATGGGGAAAATTAACAAAGCAAACGTTCCACTTCAGTTTAAGGCAGCAGTGGTTTCTGATGCTTGCCTCAGTGCTGTGCAGGCTTCCATGGGGAGCAGATGCCTGGGGAGAATATAAGAATAGGGCATGCGTAAAGTGATACTTTGCAAAAAAAGCTGTATACACCTCAAAAAGCTACCTTTCAGGCTTGCTTACTCTGTGTGATAAACGTATCAAAACAGAATAAAAATGTTAAACTTTGTGCTGTCTTTTTTTAACTTGCAGATGTAAATCTTGGTCTTATTATCTTATTTGCAATAGCATATACCAATATTGCATTTTTATAGCGGGATGTTGTTCCTATTAGGTCAGGAAAGCTGTAGCCCGAGCCCGGCGATGGCTCTGGGGCTCCTGCAAGGACCAGGCTCGCTGGGCTGCAGAGACTGGGGTAATGGCTCTATCTTGTGGCCCGAAGTGGAGTTGCACGCCACGTACTTTGCTTTCTGGGTTGATAAAGGTCTTGGGACCACCTACTAAAAAGTTACTGAAATTTAAAACAATCTTCCTATAAGCAGGTCTTTTTCCTGAGCCTTCCAATGCACCATTATGTGGCTTAAGCTTGTAAATACTTTGTTTTCAACTATTTCATGTGTAGAATGCCCATTGTGACTGCCTGCATAAAATAAGTTCTGAATGCAGAAGCAGCCTTATATTTTGTTGCAGTCTTTTACATACATGGACTACAGGTATTGTTTATTTTTTCAAATAAAGCCTTTTTTTGTTAATTGTTACCTGAAAATAGCCAGTGATCTTTAAATAGTGGGGATAGGCAGCAGTAAAAGGTTTTCCAGATGTTATAAACATACTTTGACCTGAATCTATCCCAGTTCATGTGAAACTGTAACTATATAAACTTAGCAAATGTGTGGTTATATGCTAGCATTTGGATTCCGTGTACTGGCACAACATCAGGGCACCATGAAAAAAAAAAAAAAAAAAAAAAAAAAGCAGGCATTTTCCTGAAAAGCTTACAGCTCAAGTATAGCATTCAAATAGATGAGGAAATATAAAAATCCACTAAGACCATATTACACAGCAATATTTCTATTACAAAAATGAGTACTACGCAATCAGTGCTGAAAGTGAGATCGGGATATTCGACGTAGAAAATAGCCATCAAATAAAGGAGGCGGCATAGGAACTGTTCCTATTCTGTCATGTCAGCACAGAAGCAAATTTTGCAGGTAACATTTGTTATCAGTCCAAGAGACAGAACTCATTCCTTTTAAAGACTCAGAATTGGTACTGATTTTGGTTATTCTGACCTTCAATTTAACAGTAAAAAAAAAAAAAGAGGGGGAGAAGTCATAGATTACATAGACATGTAGACATATACAGACATATATTGTGCAAAACCTGACTAAACATTTAAACATTTTTAGCATTTAACAATAGCTTCAGTTCAGTCAATAGTGAAGTTATATATTCACATTTCATACCTCCTGCAAGTTCTGTTTAAGATCATTGTTAAAATGGCAACTGCTGTTAAGCTTTAAGAACATTCAAGGAGATAAGGAAAGGAATTTCATTTGATAAAGTTAGCTCTTTTGTGTGACTGTGAAGTACCACCTGAGTCCAGAACAACTGAGTCTGAACAACTGCTACAGCTGTATCAGTTATATTGTGGCTGCTTTTTGCAAATACTGCTACCCTTATTTCAGGTTCAGCCACCTACCGAGACAAATATTCATATGGTTATAAGCCCAATGAACAACATTTGTCAAATGACGACTTAGTGGCCTATATCTTTATGGCCAGAGTCTTCCCTAGCTTTCCAGTTTGAGCTAGAAGTTTAGAGACTCAACTGTTGCTGCTGGATTATTTTGATTTATAAAGCAAAGCATTATTGCTTTATAGTTACAAAATCATAAACGGCATGTGGGACAGATGTATATATCTTCATAGTTGTATCCTAATGTCATTATTAAAAACAGGGAACCCACCATGCATACATGTCATGTACGTGTGTGCACCCTGCACGGGCAGGCATGCACGCGTGTTGTGAAAACCCGATCTTGTTGACAAATTTGAAACAGATTAGTTTTCGCTATGTGAGTAGTACAGCTCTTTTGAACAGGGCGGTTGGGGATTTGTTCTAATGCACATGGGATTGAACTGGTTAAGTTTCAGAAGAAAGAGTTTGAAATATCTGACCATGTACTTTGACGATCTAATTTTGAGAAAGCATTTTGTGAACAAAAGTTCTTTCACTGTGCCATTTTTATAAATACTGTCACCTTCTTGAGATAAGTAATCAGTCCTCTACACTGCAATCAAGCTGTTGTGTCAGAGGCACTGTGAGGTGTTTTTTTTTTTCCTCTGTTCCTTTTTTAATGACTTCTGGTACGATGTTTGTCTGCTTGGCTGCTGCTGAACATTAGGCCAACTTTTCTATGAAGGCAAATTCCACATTGTCTTCAGTTTGTTTTTACTTGTGTCCCCAACTTGGCGGGTTTGAGGTGGAAGAAGGTGGAGGCATTTGATATTTTGAATCACTTTATTTATAATAATGCTATTTTAACTGGGGAAAAAGTGATACAGGAAGGAGTGTTTTGGGTTTTTTTTTGTACATTCAAGGCCTAAACTGAGTTTTTGATGAAAGATTAAGAGGTGGTATAACTTAGATCCCCCATAGATAACTTGCGCTAATTTATTTACAGCTTTCGAATTTTTTAATAGTTTTGTATGAAAGCATGGAGCAGGAAAGAAATTTATTTCACCAGGGAATTTACTAGTAATGACATGGTTTTCTTTAGAGGAAAGTGTGAAAGATTGGACTTAACATGCTTAATTTGTAATTAACCTAAGGGATTATGATTGTCTTAAGTGAGGCTCCTGAGGGGCCAGACCAGTGAAGCACACCTTACCTCCTGGGTTTTATAATTCTGTCGGTATTGCTTACAAATAGTCTTCCCATGTTTGACTGGTAAGATACATCTCATAACACAGTATGTGAAGAGATAATATGCTGGGTAAGGGCAACAGAGCAGAAAATTTTTAATGTCAATAAAATTAATTTTTTAACTAGATTCCTCTCTCAACAGACTTCACCTTGATACTCGTAGGAAATTGTGTGTGTTTCTCTCCAGGGATGTTGCTCATCTGTTAACATGTAGGAATGGGACTGGTGAGTTTTGTGGCATGCCATTTGTTGGTCCTTCAGCAAGTCAGTGACTGTGGAGATGACGCGAATGATTTTAAGAAAAAAAACCAGTTTGTGGAGTACTAGACTTGGCTGAGTGATTACAAATAAAGGTGCTTTCAGGAAGCAATTTGGTGAGTCTGATAATTCTTGTGTCTGGCTGGGGGCTATGAATGAAAGGTGTATTGACTCCTACAGCGCACTGTAAGCATTCATGCCTCTCTCTTTCCTTTCTCCCTTCACACACAAAATGTTTCTGTATTAAATCAAGCTAAAAAGTGGTTTATGGCAGAATGAAAGCTTTCTGTAAAATATGTTTTAAGGCATGTAATAGAAATTCAGCATGGCATCAGCTCTGCCTTTTTCACTTAACATCCTTTCTCACCTGGCAGTCTTTAAACAAGTCTGGATGCCAGCCCTCATCAGCCTTTCCCAGGTAGAGAACTCTCATTTCTCTGTTTACCATGTAATTTGTTCTTACGTTAAAACTTCTACTTCTCAAAGTAATAGAACTAAATCTGTTTGCTGGTCCTCCTAGCAGATAGTGGAAGAAGCAATGTCCACTCAAAATGACTTCTGGCCAGCTGTGAGTAAAATGACTTCATGTACAGAAGGTGAATGCTGTTTTTTGGGGGGCAGAAGGAGGAAGGCTTTAATGATTCCCTCTTTCTTGGTGGTTTCTTATTTTAGTCAAGTGATACTCCCCTACCTGTCAAAAAGAAGCAAGCTGTCATTGTCCTGCTTTTGATAGCATCAGTAATAAAGGTTCTGCAGTTGGAACATAGATGTGGGATGCGATGATGAATGAAGCAGAACAGAGCCTATCTCACTCTCCTTTCATTTTGTTGCTCACCTGCACTCGTATAAGTAGAAGTTTGATTTAGTTTCCCTCATGAGTTAGAAACGTAAAGATTTCAAGAAAAAACAGCAGACAAGCTGAGCAAAAAACCCCATTATTTTAACATCCTCGCTTTTCAGACTAGAACTGCACTCTCCAGTTCCTCAATGTGTTATTACTCTTTTTTTTTTTTCCAGCTAGAGAGAGGCTAATTTGTGTTTGACTGAAAGATAGGGAGAGACATGTGCTACTGATAAAGCAAAAAAATAGGGAGAAGGTACCGGTTTGACACTGGAAGGATTAATTATAGCCCTTTTCAGATTTCTTGATTTGTCTGTTCAGGGAACGACACTAGATGGCACTGTTTGTTTGCAAAGCAAGTCTTTTTTTTCTTTTTTCTTTTTTTTCTCCCCTCCTTTTTTTTTTCCTGTTTCTTTTTTTCTTTTTTTTTTTGCTTTGGTAGTAACTGAAATTACTGTTTCATGAATAAAATATTTCTGGTGGGATTTGCATTTCTATATTGGCTGAAGATACTGTGTTGAATGTTTTATTAACCAGCCCAGTGCAACTGTCAGCCTATTAAAGAGATCCAATGGACCCTGTTTAGCTAAATAAACTAAATAAATCCAATTCGTCAAATTGTGTTCCTGGCTGTTTATTTTCCATTCTTTTGATGTACAGTTTATTTTAAGTTAAAGCCACATAGTTTTAAAAATTAATGTGAAAATAGAATTTAGTGTTTGAAACATGAGGAAACTAATTGCCATGGTCAAAAATAGCTTTCCTTTGTGGTGAAGCTGCCGTCTGGTAATTGGTGAACTTTTTATTGGTGACTGATTAAGTGTCCCATGTCAAAAATTAGTTTGGCAAATGAGTGGTTAATGGCTTTTTTTGCCTGCTTGCTGGGTTCTGTTGCTTTCATGAAATGAAACTTGAAATATAAGCAGTGCTGTTAAAAGTAGCTATTTCTACCCAACTTCAAGAGGTTTGTGCTTCATCTTGATATTTGCTCAATCAGAATTCAAGGGGAAATTTTCATATGATCATTACATATTAAACGCTTGTTGAAATTCCGATTGCATCATAGGCAAATATTAGAGCGTAAAGCAATCTCTTTACATAACTGAATATATTGTATGTCTGGTTGTCAAACAGCTGTCAAACATTACAAATAATAGCATTCATTATATTCTGCTAATACAAATAATATTTTAGTTACCTTGTTTTTTGCTGAAAACCTTTGCCATAGGAGACAGGCTATAAATTTATGGTAATGTTATTGGCATAGTAAAAATTCCTCTGTGTCAGTTCAAAATTCCTGTAAGTGCAAATATATTCTAGATTTGTTAATAAGCGAAATGAAGAAACATTGATGGATGTATTCTCTCTTTCATTCTGGTGCTTTCTGTAGTGCTGCTTTACTGATGTTATATGTTAACTTTTGTGTGTTTTACAAGAAATTGAAGATGCCAGCTATGATATTTGCATAGTTTTACTTCTATGACCTCAGATTTCCAAAACTGAAATACTGAAATTTAGTGCAATAGAAACACAGTTGTTTAAATTCTGTTTCTGGCTTTTCTCTCAAGAAATCTACTATAATGGATTAAAAAGTCTTTGTGAAGAGGTAACGTGTTAGCATGCATGTGATAGTGTTAGGGATTCTTAAGGAAAATCATTCAGTCAGTTCATTCTATCTTTTTTCTTACAAATTATGGTTGAATTTAACCGAAATTGTAAATTTTTGTTGCTGCCCCTCCCCCAAACTCTAACCCAAGAACAAAGTAGATATTTATGCAGAAATCTTTGGTGTTGGATAAAGTGCAGTTTCCTTGTGTAGGCAGACTTTCATTTGTTCTGAAAAATATTAAATTTTCAAGTTGCAAATATTTAAAAATGCTATTTAATAACTAAGCCACACAACGTTGGCCTGTTTTCTCTCTGATAAAACCTTCCCACTTCGTGCTCTAAGCTGGTTCTTTTTAACATACCAGTAGTAAACACAAGAAACTTTATGATTTTTTTTAAACTGACTAGTGCAGGTAAAAGGAGATGGACTTTTACAGCAGTGGAGATGTTGTCTTGTTTCTGGCTTAAGACTTGAAGAAGGAATATAAAGCAAAAAAATGCAGCTGGAAGTGTATTAGAATGGTTTCCCCCCCCTCCCCTCCTTGTAATGTTCTTTACTATGTGAAGCATATGGAAAAAGTGTGAATATCTCTGTTCTTTTGTTTGGTAACTTTTTTATTTGTATTCTGCAATCATTTAGTAGTCAGTCCCAAGTACAGTCAGCTTCCCTTAAAGCTGCTGTACAAACCACAACAAAAAGTGGTTCTTGGCCACAAAGGCTGTTTAAAACTTGCTGTTCTTACCCAGTTGGGGAGGAAATCCCTGCAAAGGCAAAGGATCTGTAAGTTGTACATTTGACAATTTAATGCTTGTATACATTTATAATAAGTGGATCAAACACAGCACCTCCTTACTTTTCATCCACTTTTTATAAAGTGCCTTTAGGGTGCCAGTGCTAGGAAAATAAGTCTTTTCCAATATTTAATAAATACTACAGAGATTTCACTCCTAAAAGAGCTGATCAATGAAAATTAGAGTAGGAATATAAAGAACAGATAGTAAAAAGGAATATAGCAGGTAGCTTCTGGGATCAGCAGTAGAGCAGTGCAATTTTTCATGCTATAGTAACATTTAACCGTTTCTGATGGGTTTGATGAAAAAAGATTTTTGCTAACTAAATATTTGGTGCCCGGTGTGTAAAGAAAAAGAAATTGGGGAGTGTATGTGTGGGCTCTGCATGTTTCCCTTTGAGTGGCATTTGTGCTTACTTTCTCAATCCCCACAACTTTCCAATATGTCTTTAGTTTGTTTTTTTTTTATTTTCAGAGAAGTTAAGACTAGAATGAATAAGGGCACTGTTTGCCAACTTACACTCCTGGTCAGCGTGGAAACATGTTAGGTCGGCTTTTGGAAAACACTGAATTGCAATTGCAGACTTTGTACCAGTTCACTAAAGACTCAAATGTGAATTCTGGCAAGTCAAAGAAGAGGCTCGTGTTGTGTTTGGTGGGTTCTGGCTGGGACCTTAGATAGAAAATGCTCCTGCATTACGAAGGCAGTGCTTTCCTTTCCACTGATCCATGAGTAGAAAACTTTGAGCTTTTAGTAAACCAAACTGTAAGCTTTGCTAGGGCGTATCACCAACCAGGAAAAAAGTGGTATTTAATATTTGAGTTAAGAGAGAATAGTGGTATTAATATCAAAGCAAATTCCATTATTTCAAAATTTGAAAAGTAACTTTCCGTAATGATGGTTGGTATTTTGGGATGTGTAACTGCAAATATTTTGACATAGGGATCCCTCTTTGTGGAGTGCCTAGCACAAAAGTGTTTCTCACCCATGAGTACAGCTCTTTGGCACTGTGATAGTGAGCATTAACTAAATAGAACTGTGCGAAGAACTGAGTTGTTCTCCTGATGTGTTTCTTGTCATTATTTTTATTTTATTCATTTAAGAAATATAGGTTAGTTTCAATATTATGGATTGTTCCATTAGCAGCTGTCTTTGAAACTACAGGTTTTCATTTTTTTATCATTTCTAGCATCCTTAAAAAAAGACTGAGAAGCATTTATCTAGGATTAATGTGGTTGGGACTAAAACTAATAATGCTAGGATGGGTTCTTAACTATATTTCCAGGAATATTTTTTTATTAAAAAAAAATGTTTGATTTTTAATGACTGCATTTTTGTATTGTTTTGTAATTCAATGCTATTAATACCCCTAAGTGACCATGTGATTTCCTCTTCTTTCTGCCCAGTCTTCAGGAGAAATCAGACTCTGTGGTTCAGTTGTGTAAGCTTCCCACAAAGTTAGTTCAGTCAACTAAATCAAGGTAAAAAGTTACAGAAAGGTCAGGATTAAGTTAGGGGTTGATAACCTGAATCGCTTTCCCAGCCTTTTTAAGCCCTTAGTGTTCCTTTTGTCTTTTCCTCACCTTCTGTCATGTTGTCCTCCTGTTAGATCTTTATTTCAGTTGAAGGCACCTGGGCTGCATCTTTCTTCTGACCCATACTGCGAGTCAGTTTCAAACATGTTATTAAGGTCCCCTTTTTCCATTCATGAACTACATGTCTGGCATTCAGCAATGCAGATTGGTGGCTCAGCACTTGTGCCCTCTAGAGATCTTGGTTTAAAATGCATGAATTTTAGAATGACCATAAGGAAAATTTGCTCCTCTCCCTCCCCATTTTCATTTTCTTTTTCTGCTTCTCTTTCTCGGACAAACTTTAAAAGTTTTCACTTTTAATTTGTACCTAAAAAGTACTCTGTAGCTAAGGTCATCTGCCGAGTTCCCTTCCCTCATAATCTAGGACCAGTTTTCAAGCCATTTTGTACGTTCTAAAAAATCTCTTAGCTGAGGACTTCTATCCCACCTGGGGCTTCACATACAGTAGTGGTGTTTGGTTTGGCAGTGCTGTGATTTTGAAGTGAATCCCCGATCTTCTTCACTTACTGCATGTGAGTCTGAATAGGATTGCTTTTTGAGGAAAATTAACCGGAAACCCCATTTCAGATATGCATCAAACACAGAATTAAGGGTCTGAACCAAAGACTGGTGTTTGAGACAGCTTTGAACCATGTTGAAGTGAGGATGTTTGGTCTAAGAACTGGGCTATATCTATTCTGCAATAAAACCTGAAATCACGTACACTGCAGAAACAATAGTGGAAAAACTCCAAGAATGCTACCTGTTCTGATGTAGTTAAATGTATCCTTTTGGAGCAAGACAGTCTGTTGAGGTTCTTCCTTCCTTTGTGGAATATTTGGGCCCCTTGGAAATTTCCATTCCCCATCTCATACCATATTTCAAGCAAAGGAAATCAGGGTGCATGCATCTGTAGCTTGAAATCTGGTTATTCTTAAATTTGGATTACTTTTATTTTTAATTGTCTTTTCAATTAGCCTGATTAGTATATAAAGATCACTTGTGACGGATCATGTGTCAATTCTTTCACCGACTTGTCATTTAAACAGAAAAACGAAGCTGGTTTTCCATCATATTCAATGCGCTTTCAAGGTCTTCAGCACTAAATTTCTGATATCCACAAAGGATTAGTGGGTGATACTTACAATATTCTTTGTCTAAGTCCCCAACTATACTTACTGTGTTTGTGATTTTTGACACAAAAGTTACATGAATTAGTAAAATTCCTGTTATTTAAGCAACAGGAAATCCAAATCAAGTCTTGGAGCATGTTCAGCATGTCTGCTGTGTTCCAAGAAATCACTATCCTTAACCCTGCCATGTAAGTTTTACAGAATAGTTAAGAGGCTGTGGCATGCAATATTTCTGGATGTCCATAGTATCAAATCATAGTATCAGCTTCATTATATAATAATCAAATTCTTCTCCATGTCTTATGCTGAGGTGTAGAGTGGGACTTGCTGAAGAGAATAAAAAAAAAACAAAAAGCAAACCTCTTCCAGCAAGGAGAGGTCCTGTCTATCAACAGTCTATTCTCTGTTTCCCCCTCGCCTTTAAACTTTTCTGCGCTGCTGGCCATAATTTGGCCTGAGTTTGGCTTGGGCAGGATTGTTTGAACTAATCTGTACAATGGAGTTTATCCTTGCATTCAGATAAATAAGACTTTTTTTTTTTCCCTATAGAGCAAGCTATTGCAATCTGGCTGGAACGACTTGCTGATTAGGTGTTGGCTGTGTAGTGGCGGGGTGGGGGTGGAATTCTTGAAATGAAGCTGTGCTGCCCTCTATTACATGTTTTGGGAAGTATCTAGAAAGAAATGAGAGTAGGTTGTCCTCCTGACGTTATAAACAAAGAAGGTGGACCGATGATAGTAGCATTCCTCTTGAGGGAATTGAATCAAGCATCTACTGTAGAAAGTGGAAACAAATGTATTGCTTTGCTCAACTTCAGAGTTGCATTCAAAATTTCTTGTGCCTTACATTTTAACTTTTATGCAGGCTTAGCATATTTTAGATCAGAAGAAGAAATCTTTGGTGTGTGTTTAAATACAGGTGAACAAGTTTGCGTATTTGTGTGTTGGTTTTTTTAACATTAAACAAACCCCTTTCCCCTGCCCAATGCAGTCACAATGAAATTCAGATTCTCCAAGAATTATAGTCTGTCTGTAAGCTTCACTGTTGGACACATCACTTCAAAAATAGCCATATGAAGAAAAATGCGTGATGCACTTATTGACAGAGAAAAGCCAATAAATCCAATCTGATTCAGGAAGCTGAGAAATATTTTAATAACTTTTTGACGTTTTCCTGTAGTCCTTATTTACCTTATCAATAGTTATGGTGACATATGATTGTCAACTTTTTATATTAAACCAAACTAATAAATTAAACATGTTGTGTTTATACCTGATGAAAGCTGACGTTTTGGAAAGGTGTTAAAATATACTGACAGGTCTTGTTCATAAACTCCTTTGGTATAAATATGTAGATGACATCTTTAGATATTGTTTGTACATAGGCTGATAGGCAGGAAACGTTGACAACGTAACAAATGCAAATGTCAACCCCACAATTTAACCTTTCTGTGTAGGAAAAGATGTTAGTTTTAAGTTACATGTATCTTTTAACTTTATTTTCAAAGTTTTTTTTGAGCCTGTTATCATTGCTGTTTCATGTGCCAGTGAAAGTAACACTGCAATAAGAAAGATTTGCACTTAAGAGCTTTTCTCTGTGGTGTTCCTACTTAAATGACTACAGCTGAGAGGGTGTTTTTTCCTCTAATTCTTTTTATTTTTCATGTTCTCCTATTACCTTCTGAATCTCTCTGCTGTATCACCTGTTCATTCCTGACTTGCCAATGGTTCAGGGCTTGTAAGTCTGACACAAGGGCAGTAAACCAGTAAAACTATTTTTAAAATGTTAAAGCAGTTTATTGTAACAACAGACATGTGGCCTTGGCTTTAACCTGGATCAGGGTTGCTTCGTATGCAGAATATTTCTGACTTGACCCCGGCCTCCTCCATGGTGACGTAAATCCAGTATGTGTTATCTGCTTGACTTTTTTTCTGCATCCTGTGCAAGCTGCAGTTAATATGAAATCTTGCAAAAGTTATGCCCAGTTTCTGGTGGTGAGGGCCCTGAGAGCACCAGTAGCCCTTAAGGGCCCTGAGCAGCCTCCTCCACCCTCCCATGGCCCCGGACCTCATTTCAGTGCCGCGTGTCTCTGCTCCAGGGATGCCATAGGATGCTGCTTTCCAGCTCCCTGTGGCCCTGCCCAGCCATGGGCCTTGCCGAGCTGGACCCTGATAAAATTCTGGCCTGAACTTTGGAAGCTGTGCCAGATGTCTCAAGGGACCTGTAAGTTCCCTGTCCTCAGCCTTTCTGACTTTGAAAACTGCTTAATCCAAACTGCTCAAGTAATGCTTTTCTATCACACAGCTAGGCATGTCTGCCTGTGATCTAACGTCTGGGTGAGCAGTGCTGGGTCTTTTGTGTACCAGCGTGGAGGGCTGCTGGTGGGATTTCGTAGTGCTGATTTAGGGCACGCATTGAAATATCGAGTATCTTGCACTGTTTTCAGAATGGGGATGCCCATTTTCATCGGTAGCTGTGGGCAGAGTTCCCACTGAAGCCTGTAGCCTGTCTAAAATATGTCTCTCAAGGTGCCATTTTAGTCTGGTGAGGGGCTTTAAGAATAAAAACTTGCTTCACTTTCATGCTGCCCTCTTTCTGTCACCCAGGCTTTTTGCTCTGTCTTTTGGTGACCAATTTCACAACCAAGATGAACTTTTCCATCATGTTCTTGCTGCTGCTTCATGCAGGTCTTCCTTTATCACTATTGAAAGTGCACTTACGGGTAGATCGGGAATATTAGCAGATGTTCCATGATGTTTCACACAACTCTCAGGTTGGAATCTCCAAGACCGAGAGAGTGGTTTGAATATTAACTCTTTAATAGCTAAGGATGTATCTGTGAATCTCATCAAGGAGAATCCGCTCTTTCCTCACATGTCGTTGAATGTGCTGTACTCTGTGTGTTGGATAGAGAGGTTAAACGGAAGTTTGGGAAGGGGAGGTTGGTGTTAATTGGTTTGTGACACTGGATTGCGGGAGCTGTAGCTGTTGTGGCAGGAATTACAATTTGCTAAATTTTAGTAGTGGTAGAGGAAGTTGTACTGGTTTTGTTGTCTTTCCCTTGTAAATGAGTTAGAGGATGTCCACAGTCACAACTGGACCTCTGTTATAAATAAAAACAAAAATGTACCGACAGTTTTGGTGTTCTCAAAGTGCCTACAGAGGTAGTTAATAAAGGTCAAAGTAATGGGAGGTTGGTGCAGGCATATAAAATTTAATAGTTTTGGAAGGCTTCAGGTATATTAAAAATAACTCTTTTCCAGAATAATTAACTACTTTAACTTGGTATTGAATCAATCATCCAATTAGTGCAGTCCTGTTTTGTATTGTGGAAACTTTGGTAGCAGATTAATGAACACCAACCTTTTGAGCAGAGATATTTCTGCAGTTAGACTGACTTATATATTATGTATTAATTAAAGGTAGCTCTCAAAAGCTTTTTTCAGCTGTATATTTTTTCTTTTAGTTAGATGGACAGATTTGGGATGTACATCTGTGATAGTGCATAATTGACAGAAAACCCTCTGGTATTTGACTGTCCAAAGAACATGAAAGGTATACTTTACTGTGCAACAATCATACTCTGTCAGATGGTTGCATTGACTTTCTGAAACAGTTGGAGAAAATTGATAAGACCTAATGTAAATGAAACTGTTACATTTGATACTTACCTCATGTTACCTCCCTGTGATACCAAGCAGTTCCCAATCGTGCAGTAAGCGTGTTTTGCATGGTTCTTATTCCAAATCTTTCCCTGGGGAAATCACTGGAAGTTGTGGGACAAAGCCCTTTCATGTGCTGTTTAACCACCATTGACTTAGTTTCCTGAGTTATCTAACTAGGTGGCTTGATTTAACCCACTTCCTTTATACAGACTATAAATTGCTGCCTTGTATCAGAATTGACCATTTTTTTCTGAAAAAAAATATACCTTTCATTTCTAAACCATTATTTGGAAATGTAGTTTTAAGATTCCCAATAACTCTGGCGGGGCCTGGGCACAGCGTAGCCACAGTGTACTCTTGGAAATTGCTATTAATTAGCATCTGGTCCTTTAGCTTTATTTAGCAGCTTTTCTGCTCAGTGTAATACCAGCTCTCTTTTTCTTCCCCTAGGTTTTTTGTTGTTGTGCATTTCCTGCTTAACAGAATGTTTGTTTAAGTAGATATAAGTGCAGTGAATTTCCTCGAAGTTACTCATTGGGGAAATTGAAATGAAATTTTAAAATATCATTAGGAATGCAAACAATAAATTCTTTCATTTGCTGTAGGCGTCTTTAGGTTGGAATGACTAGAAAAGGTTCTGGTTAATTAGAAGTAATTTGTTAGAAACCTGAATCCTTTTTTTTTTTATTTCCTAGATTAAAACTCAGTTCCCAGCTGGATGCTTATAAGTGCAGGAAATGTAATTGTGAGATGATTAATTGCAAAAAGATGGATAATTGGAGTTCATATGATATGTCAAATATGGCTAAACCGAAAGGTTTTCTGCATGTTGAAAGAGATTGGCTGAAGTCTAGATTGCAGAATATTGAGCAAGGAGTGTTTTTAGAGATTAATAATCACAGATTGCTGCAAAAGAACTGGGCAGTGCTTGGCTGTATAGAGGTAACCCCTCCCAGCCCTTTCCTATTACTTAGGGTTTTAATTAGCATGGGTTTGGTTTTGTTCTCTTCCCTTTATTGCTGTTATGTGAATTGGAGATTAGGAAGCACAGTAAACATCATACAGCTAACACCAATGCTTCGAGACAAAGATATCTCCTCCTCTCCACTAGGAAAGGCTCAGCCTACTGTAGGATGACAGCTGAACAGTCCTAGTGGACTTGTGTATCTGAGTCTCTTGTGTTATTCCCTCCCCAGTGCTTTGCCTCACAATCAGCATGTTTTCTTCTACAGATTTTTTTTAACGTATGTAAAATTTGCTTTGAGTCCCTTTTTGCATTTTTTTAACTGTACTGTAATAATAATTTAAAAGGTGATACGTACAGTATAAACTGCATCAGTGGCATTTTGTTTTCATTATCCCTCATAGATGCTTAGCAAAACAGTGCCTGGTGTTTTAAATTACTTCTGCTTTACTTTAAAATGGGAACTTAGGTTTGAATAGCCTATTGTTCTGTTAGCTACTACAATGCACTTCAAACCGCACAGTGTTATTATATTCACTGTATTTTGGGATCGTGTAAAATATTTGTTCACCCCCCACGCCCCCAACCTATAAACTTCATATCTCAATAAGGAGTTTCTCAATAAGGAGTTTCTAACCCTTGGAAATACTGCTTTACAAATTCAGCTAATGACCCAAATACAGCTTGTTTGTTGTGTATGAGTTGTATTAAAATAACATACTGTATGTGTATTGTCATTAATGATATGCTCATTTTGATAATGGAGCTGCAGTCTCTTAGTATGTAGTCCTTGGGGAGATGCTGCATTTTTTTAACTAAGTATTGTTCTGGCTCCTTTCCTTGATTGGCCCAGAAATAGCAATCAGCTGGGGAGCAGGATGACATGCCTCTTAGCGATCCCTTTTATCTTTGAGATGAGTATCAACATTGTATGCTTCCTAATGGAAGTGTAATTTAATGAAATCTATTGGGTAAACATACTTCAGATGTTCAAAGGAGGTGACAAAATTTTTGCTGGCAGCCAGGACCTGGCTGGTTTCCAGCTTGCCTTTAGCTGCTATGCATATAGCATTGAGAGAGGCACTTAAAATAGGAACACAAAGTATTGTTTCTATTGTGTTTTGGGTTGTGGATTTTTTTTCCCCTCTGTTTTATTTTCCTTATTTTTATTTTTGTGGTATTTGTACTAATGCCCTCTGACTTCTAGGCTTTCCTAGTAAAATGCTGCGTGAGGTCAGGTTTCCCCTCTCCCCCTAAAACACAGATAACGGTGTTAAACTCAGGGGAGATCGTTGGCACAGAATGTGCTGCGTGTTGGGGAAAGGGGGTGTGTGGGGGTGAGTAATCGGGACTGCTGTTAGTCAGTAGCTCCGTGAAAGAGTAAGTTCCTCTGTAGACTGATAAAATTAAACATCCTGTTTTAAAGACTGTGGCAGACCATATTTGTTTTATCAATAATAATTGCTGATGCAGAACTGCCCTTTATGAGGTTTTATAACAGATGGCTGGGAGTGGAAGAAAAGCTGCTCTGACTTCCACCTTCTCAGCTAGAAACAAGGTTGCTAAAAGGAGACAGTTGTCCCTCCTACCATTGCTCCCTCCTCATTACAGAACACAGTGATCCCCGCACACACACTTTGTGGTAACAAACTTGGCAGAAAGACTGGAAGATTGTATCAGCAATGTTGTCCCTTTAAGTGGATGTTTAACTGGACAGCTGATGGATCTTATTGCTCAGATCCTAATGGTTTGGTAGACTGTAGGAAAGTGTTTGAGAGGAAATACATTAGCATTTAGACACATTTGCATGTGGGTTTTTCTTCTTTATGTGTGAGGTCTAGGGCAGGTAGTTTTTCTTTGAAGACTTCCACAGAGGGCAGAATTGGGGGTCGAAGAATGTGCGTCATCTGCCTTTTGCCGTTCTTTCAGGTATCATTGGCTAAATCAGAGCTTCTCATTGTGGCCCGCTTTATTTCCTGCTTGGTCCCGTAAAGAAGTCTCATTCCTAAGCTTACATTGTCACTCTTCTGTGAATGTGTGACATGATATATTTGTTCATTGTGGTTTTACTGTGGTAACAAGTGAGTTTTTTGGACTGGAGGGAGTCATGGTCTGCCAACAGGGAGGTTATTCCAAATGTTCCAACTTTGGGTACAAAGGCAAGGGTTAAGCAACTGACTTTTTGTAGGGCTGCTAAGCTTGTATGCCATCTGAGGACAGTAAATGAGTATCAAAATGAAATAAGGTGTAAAATGAAATGAAATATATTGCTTGTTTACAAATAATGGAACAAAATGTAAAAAATTGAGGAAGAAAATTTTAAGATATGTCAATGTACCTGCTATTTTTATAACTGTAGGCTATAATGGTCATACAAAATCCATTCAAAGTGTCTTTGATTCTTCAGCCAAACTGCATATTACTTTAATGCTTACTATATTTTACAAACTTTCTAATGATGCCCAAAGTTTGTGCAAGACCCGGGTATATACTTATTTATGTACGTGTGGATGCACATACAATGTTGTGCTGTATATGGAATACATGAATGCCAGTTTAGCTTGTGGGAGTTGTGGGATGGTTAAGACTATATATAATTTAAGACTATTTAATATAGAAACACGTTTTATTTAATTTTGTCCTTGCATTGCTTCTGGAGACTGGTGAGGAGAGGCAGGAAATGGGCAAAATTAGAGGCAGCAGCAAAGTTTATGACTTTATATGTTGTGAACCCAAAATAATTAAAAGGTTCACCAGGCTTTCAACTTAACAAAAGTAATTCAGCAATGGCTAGACAAAAATATTTTCCAAAATAAAATGGTTGGCAAAGTTGTGAGATATCTTGGCTTTAGATCTGCTTCTTTGAAACTATCCTTCATGTGAAGTCCTCCTTTAAAGCGAAAGGTTTCTCTACACCTTTTGTGGACCAGTTAGCATTGTAAATTGGTATCTCAGTGACCACTTCGATGAAAACACCTTGAAGTGGTATCTTAGTATTTTAATATAATTGGGTTTGTTCTGTAATGCTTTCTTTACGTACAAATCAATGCAGTGGCATAGTATTTGCAGTGGTTGTTTTGTATAACCTTCGTGGATGTGCATGCAGCGTTTAAAGTCAGGTTTCCAGAAAACCACGCTACAACTTGAGTACACAAATATGAAATCTGCAATGATGTGATTGTGCTTACTGTATCTGTTCTGTGGTGAAATTAGGCTTGAAGGAAGCCAAGCATTGGATCTTCTGGGTTTTTTCCGCTTCACCTAATTATCAGTTGAGAGTCCAAGGGAAGGGAACTGAGTGCTGTAGGTTGGTGAGATAGTATTTATTAGCTTCATATCCACTCTTTGCATGTAGGGGAAGGTGCTGACTTAAAGCTTTTTCATCTTGATATTTTTCTGAGTTCCTCTTCCACCAAGGACATAATTAGATGGTAGTCTGCTTTCTCTCTCACTTTTCCTTCATTTTATTCCTCCTGATCTGTTTCCTCCCTTACAGCCATCCACACTGCAGCTGCTTCATGCCCCAGTGCAGAAGATTAAGCTGCTTCTGAGACCACCATCAAAAGCTTCTTTCTCACTAGGTCTATAGGAAGATGCAGAAGCATTACCTCTGACTACTGCCATTGCCATCTTTATCATCTTTTTTTTCCCCCCATTGTCAAGCCATCGTTTGTAGCTGCTGTAAGCTTTTACCTGTGGAAGCTTAAAAGATACGGGTTGAGATTTTTTCAGAAAGGACCCTGAAGAAGTCAGTGCTCAATCCTCGATGGCTTTCAGAGCTGAGCAGCTTAGACCTCTTAAAAATTATAGTCTTATGTCTTTTCAGGTGGGATTTTCAGATTCTCATGAGTAACCTGTAAAAGGATGATACGTTGAAACCTGTACCTCATTTCATGGTTCAGGAGGGCTTGTTTTTTTCAGCTTATATAAGTGCTTTTGAATTTCATCCTTTGAGAAGATCTGTCTCAAGAAACGTGTTTCAGTCTTAGCAAGGTAGTGTTTGAAAAGCTGTGAATTCAGAAAGAATCACTTGCCATTTGGGGAATTTCATTGACATATTTTCTTTCATGTGAAATTCCAGTATGGTTGAGCAACCAGTATATCCAGAGGCCTTTCAGGTCGGTGGGCCTACCAGGTAAGGTAATAAAAATGGAAACTTGTAGCAGAGCTAATACCTAAATTGTTGGAGAAAGGGGCAGAAGTTACATCAAAGATTTTTGAAGTGTTAGATGTTGCAAAGGATGAGGAATGCAAGAAAGTCTGGAATGTTATCTTGAGAAAGTCTTTGGGAAGTGATCATCATCATCTGGGGCATGATTCAGCAGGATGACTGCAATCTGGGAAACTGTTTATCCTTACACAGCTCTTACTGAAAAAAACAAAAAACAACCCCAAACAACCCAAACCCACCTCTTACTCCATCTTCTCTAAAAGGAATGAATTTTCCTATTTTAAAATGGTATCAGGTAGATGGTTGACAAGATTGAAGTGGAACTGAAATTATAGCTGAGGGAAAGATAAAATTATACAATTATATATAGCATTGAGAATAGTATTATAGATACTGGATGTGATCAAATCAGTGAAGTTTAGTTCTTGTAAAATTTTCCTATAGGAATGTATTGATAAAGTAGAGAGAGATGGGATATCTTAGAAGAGTCAACACAATAATACATCACATTTGAAACCTCTATCAGACACTTGACATGAGTTAGAAGACAGTGGTACTGTCTTCTACCATAAGAATGGCTGTATTAGGTTGGATCAAAAGCCCATATAGCTTCATGTTGTTTCTCTGTAAGTGAGTAAGAGGTCACTGGAGAAGAGCGCGAGGGTAAGCCAGATGTGTACCGATGCTATTCTTAGACTCTTCCAGCCTTTCTCAATTGTGACTGAGAGATTCCTGAGTCAGAAATGGTGTCTCCAGCCTAGGGCTGTATCACCAGAACAGGAATTAGTTATCAAAGTTATGGCTCAGGAGTTAAAGATCAGTGGAAGAAAAAGATCAGAGAAGAACTTCTGCAGAGTGTGAATTAGCTGTGTTTTTCCCTAGACCCAGAAAATGATGAGAACAATGAAGCAGAATGCAAATGTGTAAATGGTTGGTTGCTTTTTTCTTTTTTTTTTTTTTTTTTCCCCATTAACATTTTGCGTGGAGTTGGTTGAGTCTCTAATGGTCATTGCTCCAGGGGAGTGAAAGTGTAAGATCTGAACTGAAGACCTGTGGTGGCAAAAAGTCTCAGGCTTGGGTCTGAAGGTGGGAGAAGGAGGTGGTTCTGCCATGAGCAGCCTCATGCATTGGACCTGTTCCCAGACTCTCTGTCAAGCTTAGGAAGGAGCAGGGGTGCAGAGTGCTTGGAAACTGACAGTGCAGCAAATAAGACTATGTAATTTTGATTTGTATTAATTCCTTCCTAATTTGTTTCATCCTACATAATTGGACAATATTATTTTGTGGGTAGAAGGAGGTCCTTCTCTAGTAGCGCTGGTAGTAAAGCTTCCTGTCTAGTAAGTTATCAGGGCTCTGAAGTTATATACTGTTTTCTGCATTGCATGGATTTTTATTTTTTGTGTCTTAAGGCTATTATCTGCTTACATTTAAGCAGATGTTTGGAATTATACAAATGAGAATATCTGTATCCAAAGACGTAATTTTAGGACATACTTCATTATGCTTGTAACTTGCACTTCTGTTTACTCTGCAAGTGTATGGTTTTTTATGCATATGAGTGCCATCTATTCTCTGTCTGGATAAACTTTTCATTTTGGGCTCTAAAATATCAAATGTAGCGCTTACATAAAGATGGTAAGAAGTGCAATTAATCATTTATCTGCTAGGTGTCAGCAAAGGTTCTCTTTAAGATAAATAAATTAAAAATCGTATGCATTTATACACTAGATCTTGAAGCTGTGTGGCTCAAATCTGTTTGGAGGCTGAAAAGGAATTTCTGAAGATACATTCAGGGAATACTTAGTGTCTAGAAGATACAGCTGTACTTCATACCCTTCATTTAATTAATTCACTCCATTGCATTTTTCTTGATGTATGCAACTTTGAACCTCTCTTTAATTAAGCAAAATTAACAAGTTTACTGTATATGGAGAAGATTTCATAGATTCCGGTTCAGCAAAGGTTTTTTAAAAAATTAAGTTACTGTTGCATAAGAGAGAAGACACTTTGATAGATTAGGTCAAAAAAAGGTAATAAAGGGTAAGAAGAAATGGTCAATTTTCACAGTGGAGGAAACTCATCAGTGGTGCCCACAGCTTCCTATTTTTAGTTGCTCAACATATTTGTAGATGGTCTTAATACAAAGAGAAAAAAGTTGACAAAGTTACTGATGATACTAAAATACGCAGGATAATAAAAGGGAAAGATAAATGAATTATTTCAGAACTATCTTGGGGTACTGAGTGATTGAGCATTAAACTTGCAGATGAAGCTCATTGTTGATTATTATAAAGTGATGCACCTGGCAGAAAAACAATTCTGACTTTGAGACAAGTCATCACTTTACCTACATATGTTCATGACTCTTCAGTGCTTTGTGTGATTATAATTCTCTCTTCCCCAAACGTGCAATAGAACTAGAAAATAGTTCTGCTATTGGTAGTGAAAGCTCTGGAGCAGCTCAGTGCGAGGAACTGGGTAATGAACAGAAATTCTTCAGCTAGGAAAAGAGGGAAGGGATAGATAGAGAGATGATTATATAAATCGAGTGGCATGTAGAGAAGGTCAGTGTCAAGAAGTTATTCACCATTTTTTGTAACGTGCATCAGGTGGCATCAAATTAATTTGCTGAATAAGAGGTTAAAAAACAAGAGGGAATTTTTCCACACATGGTATTATTATACCATGGAAGTCATTGCTACAGAATATTGTGGAAGCCAGAAGATTACTTAGTTTCAAGAAACGTTTATGAATTCAAGGAAGAAATACCTTTGTCCTTCTTAAAACAGAAGAGACCGAGCATTAAAGTTGGGAAGCGCCTGATCTGCAGACCATTACAAAATGAGTGAGCGAAGAGAGTATACCAGGCAGTAGTCATGCACTTTTACACCTTCTCTGGGCGTCTAATATTGGTTCTTATTAGATACTGCACATTAGACTTGATCAACCTTTGATGTGAATTAGTATGGCCAGTCAGCTCTGTAAATTGTACTTTTTCCTGATCGTTAGTGGCATAGAAAAAGATGCAGTTACTTTTACAGGGTTGTACCCAGGTTAGGTATAAAACGTGCAAGCGTCTGGACTTCCTGGCTGTGGCAACGGAGAACTCTTTGCTTGGATAAGTATTGGTCATTATTCCAAACTAAAAACTTGGGATCATAGCAGGCACATGTTGGTTTGTTTGGGTTGATAGATGAATATATTTAGCTTCAGCTTGTGCAGAAAACGAATAAGACTTCCTTTGTTCTGGAGTGATCACTAGTTCTGGAAATAGTACAACGTAAATGGGGGAAACCCTGCAATACTTATTTGGGAATATAAACAAATTTCATCTGTTTCCACGTCTCTCATTCATTTATAGGAACATTCTTGAGAAAAGCTCTGTAAATGGAAATGTTTTAAAGTTTGTACACTTTGGATTTATATACCTACTTAAAGATAATGCAAATATTATGCTGTCCTTTTATGGATATTGGTTATACATAACTCATCCAGCTGGGGATCAGACTGTTACCATATGACCTTTGTTTTTAAAATGTAGCACTTAAAATATATACAACAACCAACTAGCAAACTATCTGCAAATGAAAAGGTTGTGTTGAAAACATCCTTTAGATTATTTTTTTTAAACTCATTTGCAGAAGTTTGAGAAGAAAACCCCAAGTAAAAAAAATAGATATACACTTCTTACACCTTATAAAAAGTCTCATGGTTGTCATTAAATACTGTGTACAAATTGAGAATTTATAATACCCATTCTGATAGTAATCATTACTGTTCTTTACTTAAATCTAATGTTTTTGGAAGTGCTCTGTTAGAACTGCAACTTTTTTTCTTTTTTTTTT
>VYZM01008314.1:7873-35024 GCA_013398915.1 Dromas ardeola | reverse complement strand
CCGAAAGACAGCAGACAAAATGTAATCCTGGTGTCATCACTCGGTCCAAAGAAAACTCGCTGCAGGAAGGTCGTTGGCACGACCGGGCTCCAACTGCGTCTGGTGGGGACAGCCGCGGTGGCATCGACAGCGGGCGAAACCTCAGCAGAGCGAACGCTGGTGACTATAACGCTGGTAGTAAAACGTTTACACGCGTTGTCTTCTCCCGACGAGAGATCTGTTAAGGCTGCTTCGTATTGTTAGAAGTGATGAGGAAAGACCGCGTCTGGAAAATGGAAAGGATGGGTTTTTCACCGCCCGTGGTACTGAATTACAATTCAGTAGCGTTCCCGAACTCGAAGAGCTTTAAACATACGCCCCAAGGATAATTTGGGGGTTGTTTGTTCGTTTGTTTGTTTTAATTAAAAAAGGATGAATATAGGCGGGCTTTTTTCCCCCTCCAAGTGTTCTGTAAGCACAGATCACCTAAACAAACGATGACAAGCAGACTTTGGGGCGCTGGTTGTTCTTTTTTCTAATCACTCTTATTTCGGACCATGGAGTTTCTCCCCGACCTCCTTTTCTCCCAGCGCCGGGTTCAGCCGCTGAATAGCTTCTATCCCGCTCGCAAAAAAAAATTTTGCCGAATAGCGAAGGTGTGCTGGGAAAGGAAAGCTTCAAACAGAACAATCTGCGGGCGAAAACACGGACTTGTTTCAATAAAGCTCAAGCAGATTTCACGGTGTGTTTAGCTCAGACCATAACATTCATCAGATTAGTGACTAATGTATGAAGTAATCCAACCCTTGAAGGAATTGGTTTTTATGTACACACACGCACACACACACACACTATTTCGACATCATTCTTGCCTTCAAGCTTTTGTGCAAATATTAATCTGCCCTCCTATAATCTACCTTTTCCTCTAGCTTGTATTTTAACATCTCTTTCTTTATAGGAGCCCATATGAGCCGTCAGTATGCAACTGCTAATGTCTTTTGATTTTGTCCATCTGTGATGGTTATATTTCAGGGTATGTTAGAAGCACCTTGACGGAACGTGGAATTTGTTATAACAACCACAAGAGTGTATTTAATCGAACGTACGTAAGCGTGAGTAGGGATGAATGTGCGTGTAAGCGTATGCTTAGTAGGATGACATTCGGCTTTTTACTTTTAGTAAAAGTCCCTTTTTCATTAAAAAAATAACTGAGCATTAAAAAAAAAAAAGCCACAAAGTTCGAGACGTGCCTTGTTAATAACTATTTACCTTCTATTAATCTCGATTTTTGGATACGTCGGGAAACGCACAACAGCACAGTATAAGGAGTATCTACGTCCTCCCGGTCCTTTCCTAGGGCTTGCTGGGATTTCCCCAGCAGGTCGGGATGAGGATTTGAGGGACCCCGTGGCACCCGGGCTGCCGGGCGAGGCGGTGGGAGGGCGGGCAGGTACCCCCCGCTGCCGGGAGCCCGCTCGACGGCAGGGCTGGGGGGGCGCTTTCGCTTGGTGAAGGGTCGGGTCTGCTCCACCTCCTCCTGTTTGAGCATCATCCTCTGAAGAGGAGGCAAGGGACGAATTTCCACCATTCGCCATACTGATTAGCCCCTGCCCGCGTTTCTGAGCAAGGGAGTTGGATCACACGCAAGTGAATTTACGGGGGGAAAAAAATAATTTGAAAAAAACGGCTGGGTCGCGGCTGTCGTCCTGCCCGGCGTTCCCGGCAGAGGTGGAGCGGGGGGGAGGGCCCTGCCCGCAGCCCCCGCCCGGGGCGCCCGGCTGGCCGGGACCCGGACCCGGACCCGGACCGGAGCCGGCGGAGGGGGGGACGCCAGCCCTGGTGTACAGCCATAAATCCGGGCTGTCAGCTGTGACAGACGGCTGGTGAAACACGGCACCTGTCCAAACACTTTCCAGCAGCAGGTAATCAGAGAACCGACACTTTACATTTTTGTGTGGAACAAGCACATTAACCATTTCGCAGACCTTCCTGAAACAGCGACGTTTGTATGTCTGGGTACTTTGTCTTTCTTAACGTCTAATAAATCAGGATGACAGAAGAGAGACAAAGTCTTTCTCCTTTTGATATTTGACACATCAGCAGTAAGCCGATACTTTTGTGCCCTGTTCTTTCAGCCCTACGAGGGTCTACATCACCCAGGGTATCTGAGCGCTGGTTGGATGGGTGCAGTTCAGGATACTTGAGGGATTTTTACATCCTGTACAGGCAAAACTGATTTCAGCATCACAGAAAGCCTGGCTGGGACAGGGAAAGTAACAGCGTGTTCATCGGCATGTGAGAGGATCTGCAAACAACTCATGCTGTCTGCTCCATGCTCTCTGGACTTTCTTTGTGCAGCACTTGGTGAAGACTCCAGCCTGGGCAGAATTGCACATGAATTCTGGTCCGACTTGGCTCTGGTTTTAACTGCATTTTTGAAAAGAGATTTGGCTTTACAAATAAGTGTATTCTGTTTCCGAGACTTTTTGTTCCATAACTGTTTCATCTCTTGCAGGTTCTGAATGTCTTCCTGTGCTTTAAGGAGAAAAAAAATCATACCTGACAATCAACATATTTTCATCCAACATTTTTGCAGGGCTTCACCCTTTCTCGTCCTCCCCCCGCCCCAATAGTGACGAAAACAATTTCTTACTTGAATGTTATTCCTAACCACTTTCCCAAATCTCTTAAAATTTTAACCTACTGAGCAGCAGAACTGCATAAACTCCTCCTTTGTGGGTTAAGATCAAATTCATACAAAGGAGAAGTTTAAGCACTTCAGGAATTAATGGATGCCAAACAGGAGCTCACAGAAGAAACAAGCCTGTGAAAGTGATCTGTGGATAATAGTTTGTATATATTACATAGATCCCATGCAACAGGAAAATACAGTAATACTGTGCCTATTCTCCTTTACAGTGGACACAAAGGGTTTTACTCCTTTATGTTAGCGGGGAGATGTCAGTACGGAAGCATTTTGATTGTGTTATCTTCCTATCAATCAATTAACCCTATTTTTCACCAGCCAGATCTGATGAAGCCTTGTCTGGTTTCAGCTGGGAGAGAGTTAATTTTCTTAATAGCAGCTGGTATAGTGCTATGTTTTGGATTTAGGATGAGAATAATATTGATAACACACTAATGTTAGTTGTTCCTAAGCAGTCAAGGACTTTTTCAGCTTCCCATAGAAGCCGAGAGGAAGCATAGGTAGGACAACTGACCCAAGTTGGCCAAAGGAATATTCCATACCATAGATGTCATGTTCAGTATATAAACGGGGGTTAGTCGGGGGACAGGAATCCACAATCACTGCTTGGGACAGGCTGGGCAATCGATCATCAGGTGGTGAGCAATTGCATTGCATCACTCATTTTGTATATTCCTTCACCATTATTATTATTATTCTTATTTTCTCTCCCGTTACTGCTCTATTAAACTGTCTTTATCTCAACCCTTAAGTTTTTGGTTGGTTTTTTTCCTCACTCTTCTCCTTATCTCACTGGGGAGGGAGCAGTGTGAGGGAATGGCTGTGCGGTCCTAGTTGCCAGCTGGAGTTAAACCATGACAAGCCTGAAACTTGCTCTCAGCTCTTATACTCCCAAAGACCATAAGATGAGATAGGTAGCCTTTCAGTATCCCTAACCCCTACTCAGGAAGAAGTCCGCTTTACTCAAGAGCCATCTCAGTACAGCAGTGCCAGCTACAAGACTCAGTTCAACACAGATCTCTAGTGAAACCTCCTAAGCAAAAGTGCAGCCCTGGGTATCAGCTTAATTTCACACTAGATGCTGAGAGGACTGAAAGAGGATGGGTGTAATTTTGCCTTGGGACCTTCTCCGTGTTTTCTGCCCCAAACCCTTTTTCAAAAGGGTGGTTCTTAGATACCTTGGCAGGATGTATCAGACACAGAAGACACTTAACAGAAAGAAATTTCACCCCAGAAAAAGGCACACACAAAGGACTCAGATTCACAGCCCCTTCATCTTTTGCACCATGCCTTAAGTATCCCAAGGTGAAACTTCCTACACAAGAGCAAGGAGGACAATCGCAGCCCCACATAGAAAGGTAGAACTTCTCAATCAAAGTCCAGATTTTGCGCAATTCTTCATTGAGCTGGGGGAGGTGTTTCATTTAATAACAGACAAGAGATTTCCTTTATTGTGCCAGGCTTTTTGCCTTTTAAGTCTGGAGTAGACATAAAAACAAAGTTGAAATACACCTCCAGCCAAATTCAAGTCACTGAAGCTGTGATTTTGGCAAGGGTGATTGTACCCTGTTGCAACTTTGCCTAGCACTGCAGTAGCTCTTTAATAATGGGGTGAATATGGTTCCATTTTTCATTTATGTTATGGACAGAGATATTTTCCTCTTGAATAAACTCTCCTGTCTTCCTTGACAAGCAGAAGTCTCAAAACCAGCTTCAGAAAAGCCATCTATGAAGTGCAAGTATCCCATCATAAAATCAGACAGGTGGCTAGAAAGAGCTTGGCCCCCTCTAGACATTCAAACCTATATTAACGCATCATTATTTATGTTATATAGATTGCCAGCTTCAGAATGACTAGTAATTTACGTAGTCTCCAGCCCTGCATAGGAGCTAAACATTGTAATTGCCTTCAGGAAGTTTTGGCTCTATACATCTGAATGGACCAGGTCTTTGTCCTCTTTTCCAGAGCCAGAGGGGGTGTGTATGAGGAAGGATTGAGAGAACACACTGTCATAATATTTGTGCTCTTGCACCATGGTATTGTTTTCTCTGTTATGACATGTTTCAAAATTTCGGAGCTCTTTCAAGCAGGATGGTGTACTAATAGCCTCCTTTGCTATGGGGAAAAGCAATACTTCTGTGATTCTTTCCTCTCCTTAATAGCAAAGCAGAGAACTCTACTCTTCAGTACAGTGTCTTGTATGTGGGAAGTAGGACCAAGGACCACCAGATAGAAAAGCATGAGAGAAAAAATGAAAAATAGGTTGACACCTAATTTTCCAAATTCCACTGTAGGTGCTTCCTGATCATAGCTATTAATCAAGTACATATTTATAAGCACTACATAAGGGTTCGTAAATGTTTTAATAAGTATAATTTAGCTGGTTTAGGGTCCAATGGGTTTATTTTAGCTCTATTTGTGCTGTTGTTATTTTAAGTATTAGTTTGGTACTGGAGTAATACTCCAATAACATCTGACAGCCAACTAGTAACCCTTCACATAAATAGTGTATTTCGTGTTATTATTACCAAAGTATTTTTAGCCCACTGTAGAGAAGCAATGTTAATGAATATCATGCCAGAGCCAAACTGGGCTTAACTGCTGGTATTCTGTGGCTCCATGGTGTATCTCAGGATACCTCACTGGACAAAAGAGTCTTAAGCAAGACTGCTTCTGTGAAATTCATTTTACTTTGGCAGAACATTTAGTTACCTGACTTAAAGTTTCAGCAGAAACCTGAGAGTCTGATTTCCTAAACTTGTATTTTTATCAGTGGCTGTTACAAATGGCCAGTAAACTTCAATATTCCAAGTAGAAGTTGTCAACCTTGCTTCAAGGTTTTGAAAAGATGATTTTTCTGTAAGACCTAAGAGGTTACCCATGGCCTTTCAAAACAGACATATAACACCAAACTGTTCATTTCAATTCCTTCCACAGCATTTGCTGTTGAAAATTGTGGCATCTCACTATGGAAATAGTTTTCCCTAGATTTCTAATAAGAGTCTATGAAAATGCAGACATGAGAGGCTTCTAGAATTGCCCAATTCACTTTCCTTCCAGTGCAGTTTCTTCCAGTTTATTTTTAATGATTTATGAAGCAAGACAGTATTTAATAGCCTTGTTTAAAACATCCCAAGCTATAAAGAAGAAATCCCAGAGAAAAAATGTGGGGATTTTGTGAGAAAATTTAAGTTGCATCGTCAGGTAATAACAGATTTTTAGTATCTGATATTCCTAAAACAAGCATCTAATGCAATTCTCTTTCACCATCAAGCAACTGCTGTTGCTCCAGGTACTTCATCCAGCCATCTTCAGTACAGCAGTATGTGCCCATTACTCATCCTCATCATACAACACCGAAGTAATTCCCCTCTCTTTGGCATATACAAGCCTCAATTAGTTGTATGTTATCATCACATTCCCCATTAATCACTTAGCAGAACTGCACAGATGCGCAGCAGCACCTGTCTCACTTTTTCCTCATAAGTCAGTCCAGGAACCCCCCTAGTCATTTCTGTTTTTCTCTGAACTTCTCTGGAGTATCTCTTTCTGACTAATCACAAGACATGGCAAAGGCATAGCTTTCTGTGTCACAATACCTGGAGTCATGTCAGGTTCTTCCCACGCCCCCCAGCTCCAGAATAAGCAGGTTAAAGAAGGACAAAAGTTATGAGTTGTCTTCCAAGAGCAAGGCTAACACATGACAACAGAGTACACAGAGTGCAGTTTCCCAGCCTTCTAGCAATAACCACCAAAAAAACCCCTTCAGTGTAACATTTCAATAAAGTCTTGTTCAAGCCGAGAAACAACCTTCCCTTTCACCTCCCTCTGCTCCCTTATCTTACTTGCCCTTATCCAAGGCTATCCTTGAGGAAGCAGAAGCAATTTCTCCCTTGAGTCTAGTCTACAAAATGTCGAGCACAGAAAGACAGAACTTGCCATGGACTCTTTTGATGCCAGCATCCTTTGCTAAGATGACTTTGCCCCGAGTCTCTTGCAGGCATCACCTCTCCTTCCAAACCCTGAGTTGTGAAGATAAGAAAGGCATATAAACTGCATTCTTCCTGGTCAGGGCCCCTAGCTCAGATCAACCCACCCATGCTGTGACAGTCACTGCTGAGACTTCACCCAAAGCAAAATAAACGTATGCCTCTGTTAGTGCCAGTTCCCAAAGAAGTGTGGGCAATCGCTGGGCCTTCTAGAGCAGGCAAAAAGAAACATTTGTCAGAGCTCTTCAGGAACATTCAGGTTTAAATTTTCCTATTCCCCAGGGTCTAGGCACTGCTCCCCATTTCTTTTACTCTGTATAAAGGAGGTTAGTTTTATCCTTTGCTGGGAATAAGTTCCCCCCACCCCATACTGTTCCCAGTGACTGCAAGGGAGAATTTCCTCTGTGCATTATCGTTTTTCTCACCACAGATGTCAGGTTCAAATCTGACCAGTTGACTCGACAAGCTCAGCACATGCTATCACCTTGTTGTTATAATTTCTTCCTCTCTGGCACAACCAACCAGAGCAAAGATTGTAAGACTACCTAAATTACCTTTAATTAATATTTGCATCAGTAAAATTGGAAATAGACACATTTTTTTCCCTTGTGCAGCTGAAATCTCAAGACAAAAAGATCCTGTAACTAGCTTAAAAAGAAGTGCAAGGCATACATTTTCATTGTTTGATTTACATGTTGGGGAATTATGCTGGGTTTTCCTACAGGGTGGAGAGGACTCCTCAAACTGGGAAACAACATCTGAAGCAGCTAGAAATCAATCAGTTCACACACAGGTTTGTGGACACTGGAATGGTGCCAAAAGCCTGCTAGTTGGACGAGTAAGTTGGTCTAGCAGAGAAGAGAATGGGATAAATATTTCTGGAGCTACACTACTTGACAGAATTTACTGTCTTACTCTGAGGCACCGTATAGGCCTTTTTATTTCCAGGTCACAGGGCGGTATCAGCAATTAGTAACTATTTTAGTTTTACATATATTAGCGTTACACAAAAAACAAACCCTACAATAAAACCTCTTAAAGCTAATCATTCAAAAACTGGCACCATTGTGCTCATACACCATTATTTTAGCTCCTTTTAATTCAGTGGACATACCATTGTAGTGCACTGTTTAAATTACAGGATCACACTCTTATTTTTCTTCCTATAGGATTCCTGCATCATCCAATAACTAGTTATTGTGGGAAGGAAGCAGTCTTGTGCAATTAAAAGGAATATTGTTCTCAGGGCCATGACTCAATGGAAGTCAGAAGGTTTATTCCAAGTAAGAAAAAGGACTTCTGGAAAAGAATGGATGTTTTAAATATTTAAGTCGTAGGATTCTGGATGAGCATGTACATAGAAGACAAAAATCTTTTCAGGCAGCTTGATATAAGGCTACATAGAAATCTGTTGTAACTTAAGCCATGTTTTTTGCATTTGGAGGACTTGTGGTAGTTAGCTTTATTAGGAACACAGGCAGTCGTTGCTTTATCAGAGTCCATTCTAATACAGGGGATGCTGCAATCAAAAAGGCAGACTCTGTGGTATCACGCACACCCTGTCACAGTATCCTTTTAGAAATGAAGTTTTGTAATTTCTGAACGGTCACATGCACCTGTAGTTGAGTCTAACTCAGATAATAATCTAAGCCGTGGGACCCTTCCCTTTGGCACAGTTCTGCTCTTCCTTACCAGGACAAGAAACCCGGCTTAGCATGCTGGTGCCTACAGGTCTCACAAATGTGATGAGGTCTGACAAAACTGTACCCTCATCCTCATATTCATTCTTATTTAATTGCTTGCAGAACAGGATTGAACACTCTTGAGTTCAATTTATTTTGGTCGGTTGCTTTCGTAAGCACCATCCATCCATCTCTTCTGATGCAAGGCCAGCAAGCAGCATCCTACAACCAGAGATTGTCCTTATAGCATGGATCTATCAGCCGTCACTATACGAAGTGCAGCACAGGAGCGTCACAGGGATTTATGACACCAAAAGGAGGACTTGGTAGCCATAAACTCATTACTAGAGTCTGTTCCTCAAAATGGCATTTACTGCCCTCAGACCATGCCCTCTGCATGCAGTTTCTACTGATACCAATTACATCCAAGCCCGTATACACAAACTATAAAATCTAGCAAATGGTCAAAACCAACAGAAACCAACCGTTGTATTTCACCATTTCATAAGACACTTGAATTCTATGGGTAACATATACTCCCCCAAAAGGACTGGTAGGAATGGACATATGTAATGATGACCTCTCTTCTCTTTATTGATAAATTTCACATTCAATGGCAAGAACAGACTGAGAAATACTGAAAATATATTTCCATATATTGACTGGGAAGTACGTTCTCTGCTTAGCTCCAGCTTCACAATTTCATTTCATAACAGGAAAAAAGCTTATGATACCAAAAAAAAAAAGTAAGACTCATTTGTTTTCAAGGTATACACATCTACGTGACAGATAGCTCCAGCTGATTTCAGCAGGAGTTCTCATGGACACTAAATATCTCAGTCATTCAGCTCTCGTTGGGAGTGGCTCAAAACCCAGCAGAGCCAGGAACTAAATGGGAGCAACTATACATTAATCTTAATTGCTATTCTATAAATAGTCTGGGAAAGAAGGCAATGGGAAGCCCCAGCCAAATTGAGCAACCAGAGTTATGAAGGGGTATTTTTGTGTCCCCTGCATTATTAAAACGCCAAGTAAGTGTTCAAATTAGAAGGCTCAAACACTAGCATGAAACTTTGTTTTGAGCAAGAGGCTCATTTTGGCATAAAGCCCCCAAAAAAATTGTAACGCTCATTTTCATCTGATAGTTTGCTATATGTTTTCATCTTTCTCCACCCCATTTCTTTAAACTCTCCTATATAAGAGCCCAATTGAAATCTTCAGATGCTGAACATGCTGATTATAATAAGTTTAAGATCAGTTGCTATGTACGTAAAGAGCCTTAAGGCCATGACTACAGCAAGCTGTGAGGGACCCATAGAATTTTAGGGTACTGAGCTTACCATAGACCAAGCTGCATTCTGTTTTTCTGAAGTTTTCAGCATGTAGCGAAGAACAGGTTAACCAACCAAGCATGCCTGCTTTTTGTGCATTAAAGCCCATCCCACAGACTCTGCGAGGTTCTGCCCCAGACAGGCAGGAAAAGTCTGTGTCTCATACAATGCCGGCCAGAAGTCCATGCAATGCCATCTGCACTGTACAGAAGGAGCCCTTTGACTCCAGTGTGAGGCGAAATCGATGAGCAACATCTGGAAAATCTACCACACCAGGTATCCCAGCATATCTCCTTGATGGGCATAACACAAAAACCCTAAGCCTTTAAAATCCACAGTCATCCCTCAGAAAGAGTCACAATAGGCAGGAGTTAGTCAGATGCCCATAGACAGTGAGGGACTCATCATCCTCTAGCAAAGTAGAGGAAAGTCACTCCCTCATTTGGAGACAATCCTGAAGTCCAGAGTGGTGGATTCTTGTTCCTCTAGCCAAAGCTGCTTCACAGGTTGTCTGCAGGGATACCAGCTTCACCTAAGCCACTGCTTACTCTCAGGATGATCAAATCCACAGCAGCAACTGGAAGAAGCCTAAGAAAGGAGGAGGGAACAACTTAGAGAATCTCCTAAAGGCCTTGCTGCAGCTCTGTCTGACAGCTCATCGGTTGCAAGTCAAGAGGTTTATAAGTTTCCAACTTAAACACTCTTATCACCGTGTGTGGCTCTGAGCGTACCGCCCTGAGGGTTCCCTTCTGCCCATCAATGCACAGATACGTTATCATCATTTTCTATCATGTAAACTCAACTACTGTTCAAGTTATGCTGATATGCGATAACTATATAGTGTTGATCATCCGTATCAGGCTGAAAACATATCTGAGCTCCAAGATGTTTACACAGACAGACTAGCAGAGAAGTTTGACTGGTAGCCGTATTTGCATAAGGCTCTCTCCTTACTTTGTTAGTTCTACAGATGGAACATACAGGAAGTCTTGATAATATTTAAACAGAATTTACATATTTTCATTAAAATAGAATTATAGTGAGGACAAAGCCAAAAGCTGCTTTTCTATTAGGAGAAAAAAATCCTATTTGAAATTATCCAATCAAACAATTATTCAGTTTCAATCAATTTTCATTTGGTTTATTTTTCAGAGACTTGATCAACTCTGACAGACATACTGCTGCTTTTAATTTGCTTTATTTCCTCCAGTACGTGCTTTATTTAGTACCTGCCCACAAACTAAGGAGAAAAAAATAATGAAAAACTTAATTTTTATAGATATCATCTGATAAAAGTACTATCAACAAAGGAGCTCATATTTATTTTGTCAATACAAATGATCTGAACAATACAACAACGTTTTATCTACAAATAGAGGTCTCAGTTATTTGACAACTCATCATTTACACTTACATGACAAAAAAGCCTGAAAATCTTATTTTTCTGGCTGCACAAATCAATACATATTTGTATTCACTGAAATAACAAGTTTGTCTTGGTTAAAAGCTGTATAATATGACAGAGAAGAAATGTAGTTTAAATTTGGTCACATTTGAACTTTGAACACAGGGCTCATAGCTACAAAAAAGTAAAGTAAACCTGCAAGTACTGCTTCACGGGTGTAAATGGGACTATGGAGACTAAAGGGTTTGTATGAAAAAGGATTTGCAGGGCCAGTTTCTTGCTCTGCAGCCAGAGGAAGGCCCACATGCTACAAAGAGTAAGGAATCCAACCTTTTGACTTGAGAAACCAAGGGAATGAGTCCCCTTTCTGGACAGTAGCGCGCACCTGCCCTGAGAGTGGCACAGGTGACTACACCATTCGTTGCCCCAGGGGCCCATAGGTTTCACTTGAACCTGGGAGCTCTGGCAACATCATCTCTCAGCTGGTGCCTGTACAGGACACAAAGACCCAAGCAGGGCAGGCAGGTTTGCCAGACTACCACCAGTATGCCCTTCCAGGAGGATTACCTCTTCCCCTGGCTGCTCTGTCCAAGAGAACTCCAGCACACGACGTGCAGCTCAAACATATCTTACTTAAAGCCCACGTTTAAATCCGACCCATATAGATCTTTTCCATAATTGTCACAAGAAACACCAAACTAGACTGTGAGAATGGTTATGCATCTTTTCACAGAAAGACATGTAATTCCCAAATCCCCTCATAGACATCCAAATTAAAAATCCACCTGTCCAATGTAAAAGCAGGTGTCTGGTTAGCCCAAGGTTCTGTCTCTGGCACACCGATTCTCTGTGGCTTAGGGAATGTACAACAGCAGGTGAACACATTCTCAAAGTATTTCCTAAACCTGCATGAAGCTTAGGCTATTCTTCAGTCAAAACAGGACCCTTATGCTTATTAGCCCTGAAGAACTCTTCCTTCACAAATTTCCCCTGTCACTTTTTGGGCCCATTCCAATTTTTTCAGATAAATTTTACAGTTAGAATTGTGTCACATAAAGAAGCATCTCTTGCTATTTTGCTCTGAGTATGCCACCCGATAACAGACCACAGGATCGAAAGATATCATCTGGGAGAGATTTGCAACCATTCCCCTGAGCATTTTTGTCCCACAACTTGAGAACTCTGTCATATCCCCTTCTGAGTCACCTCTTGAAGAGTTATAGTAAATTCCTCATCTTGATCGTACTTGTGAACTCCTTCTACCTTTACTGCACCTTATTTTGAGAGGTAGAGGTGGTGGCAAATGCACAGGGGTGGGATGCCTGCAACCACATATTGGATTTGAGAGCTGAGTATACCATGGACCTATATTATCCAAATTGGTACTCATGAACAAATTATCTTTACTTGACGCTATTGTTTTTTCCAACTGCCACTAGCTATGGACCTTTGGTTTTCATTAGAAAAATCAAAACCTCACTACTGTGTGGCAAGTGTTGCTTCAGAGCCAACCTGCAGCGCTTTGTTTTTGCCTTTTTTTTTTGCCTTTTTTTTTTTTTTTTTTAACCATTTGAGTTGCTATATATGAAAAAGCCAGACATACCCCAGCTTTGGTAGCTCAGCTTGGGGCTATCTATGTATGTCATCGGTACTAGGTGTGCAGCTCTGTACCTTTGTCTTTAAGTATGCAGCATGGGATTTTGTAGATTGTGCAACACACTCTGATCTCTGGTCCCCCTGAAGACCATGAAAGCTAGTGGAAGGTGAGGTTAACAATGAGCCATGTTTAAAACCCCTACAGGTGATTCCTCCACCCCACCATCCATACCAGGATCATTTGTAGTTGCACATACCGTTCTTGAAGCTTTGTTTGCCACCTGCTCAAGCAGAAGCACCGGACCAGCAGAAGTCTAGCTCCAATTTTACACAAAAATGTTCTGGTTTGGATCTGTTCTTCTGACTCTGAAGAGAGACCACAGAAGCCCTGAATAAGTAACGAGAAAATTCTTATTTTCTAATTACAGCAGGCTGAGAAAGATTTCATGGTTTAGCAGGATGGGACAAAAGCAGCAGGAACAAAAATTATCTTTTATCCAGATTTCAGTTGGGATAGAGTTAATTTTCTTCCTAGTAGGTGCTATGTTTTGGATTTAACATGAGACTAATGTTGGTAACGTATATTGGTTTAGTTTTTGCTAAGTAATACTTATATTACGTCAAGGTCTTTTACAGCTTCCAATAGAAGCTGAGAGGGAGCACAGACAGGACAAGATGGCCAAAGGAATATTCCATGCCATAGACCTCATGCTCAGTCTGTCCACCTTGTTTATAGCAACGAGTGGCTGAATTCTTTGGGCCCTTTCTATGGACCTGGATACTTTCTGTAGTCAGAAGACCCTCTCTGTTTTAATAGGTTTTGGCTAGAGCTTTAGTCTTAGTAGGGAAAAACACCATCTTTAAGAGTAATCTACATTTTATACAAGATTATTCTTCATAGCAAACTTGTACACCCACCATTGCCCAACCTGATGAGAAGAGCAGTGCTGTATGTTCCTGATTAGCCAGAGAAGCACACAAGGAAGGCTTTGGAAGAGCTTTCTATTTCATATTTGGAGTTGCAAATCAGCCAAAAGCTATTAAAGAAAGGAAAAGCACTTTGAGAAGAACAAAACATCAATCACACCTTTTCCCCTTTCCCCCAACTACTTCTTTTGTTTAATATTAGCCTCAGTTACAAAAAAGTCATTACAACTTACCCAAGCTACAAGATAGCTTAAATATTAACAAGCATGTAAAGCCACTGGGGGTAAGAGCCTGGAGCTGTATAATAATAAAGCAAGACTCAGCGAGATTCCATAATTATTTGTTACACAACCCAAGGAACTAGCTAGAGCATTTCTAAGATTATACACCTCTCACATATGATGTCTAACCATGCCAGAAATTACATAAGGCTTTTTATAACACAATCATTAGTCATTAAAAAGGCAGAACAAAGAGCCATTATGACCAGAGGTGACAATCCAAGAATTAGTTTACTTAGGACCTGATCCAAAGCCCATCGTAGTGATTTGCATACATTTCAACATGCTTTGGACCAGACATTCAGTATTTTCCATGTTGCAGAATTTCCTTTTGGTTTTTTGTAGAATTAGAGGACCGGAGCTGTGGAGGAAATAAAAGCAGGCATTTGTTCCTGTCAGAGCTGAGAACTCTCAAAGCTGGCACTGATTTTGGTAGTAGTAGCATCTGCTTTACATCCTCTCAAAAAAAAGTTGGCCACCAATTCAGATTCCCAAATATGGGTTCAAATGCTTGCTAGGTATTTGAGTTCTGGAAACGCTGACCTATGCAGCCAGCCCTACCAGGAGTTGCAGGCAGTATCTCAAGCAGTTCAGATTCAGATGGATATATCTATCCCTATGCATTTTTACATCAAGAAAAATGCAACACACATGACCTGCTGTACTAACAGGAAGGTGACAACTGCAGCATGAAAACAGAGTTGTCAGCTGTGAACCTAGCCCTATCCATCAGGAAGACCCTTTGGATAAGAGTGGTCAACCTAGTGAGACTGTTTATCTGTAAGCCTTGCAGGTGAGGACTTTACTTCTTTTCCTTCCTTCAGGTATGTTAAGGGCTGTGGAGAAGACACAGCTTAGTGGGGAAATACTATGGCCAGAAAGAAAAAAATCATTATCCTACATATGGACATACACATCAACCTGGAAAACACAAGACTCCTGCAAAAGAAGCAAACCAAAGACTTCAAATTGACTTGGCAGGGACAAATCTGCAGGATCTGGTTCAAAAAAAAAAAATCTCCCAGTGGAAGCATTGCTCTGTGGCAGTTAACCACAATATACTTGAAGTTGACATGTTTCACAGGCAGAGGGAAAAAAAATTACCCCAGAATACAATAGAAATCTATAGAATCTTGAATACTGTGGTGAAGGTGGACAGGGTCCAGATGTTAATTATTTTCCTAATAACCTTAGGGCTACTAGACGAAGCTGGTAGGATCCAGGTGCTTTGTTTTGTCCCAGAAATAAAAAGTTTTACAGCTCCCATCAGAGAGGTCCTCTTGCAACTGAGCAGGGCAGCCCCACTGGGCAGACTCCCATGGGATTTTGCTTTGTTTCTGGACCTCTGACTTCGTTGGAACATCCACATCTCCACTCCTGGGTCTGACAGTCACGTCACTCAGGACTGATGGAGCACCCTTGGCCTCTCCAGATTCATAATTTCTTCTTTAGCCCACCATCCACTCCAGGTACTTTGTAAGCCCTATGCCTGGCCTCATCCAAATGCTGCACAGTGGCCAGCACAGCGCTTCTCCAACATACTCTGTCTTTCCAAACACAGACACACTCTCTGGCAAATTCATCATATCAGCAGTAACAGGGGACACCTTTCAGTAAAGCATCATTTCTTCTTGTTCAACTGCTTCCTAGATAGAAGGATTCATTCTAGTGCTGAATAGCCTGTGGTCCTGCCAAAGCATCCAAACTCCATTTGGTTCCCACTGTCAGGGACCAGCAGGTCAGAGACCAGTGGCACAGTGAGGTGCTGGTGTGCATGCTTTGATTTGTGCCTGCACCAGATCTGGGGGCTGGATCTACCAAGGACCTGCCCAGCAGCTCACCTCCGTAGGGACACTGGAGGTGCCCCACCTTCTGATGCTGTGACTTTCAAATCTGACCCATCAAGTGTGACACTTGTGCCCTGAGCTAGGCAAAGTCACATTGCCATCAAGTATCAGGAGGAGAACAAAAAACCCTACACCCCCACACACACCAATTAAGAGAGCATTATCCTCTTCCCCAAATGACTGGTCCCTCAATTTCTTTTCCTGGGATACTCAGTCTTCTGTGTTCTTCAGTAACAGTCTCTGGATATATTAACCCTTCTCTACACAGACTGGGAAGCCCAGATTCAACAGTCTCTTTTCCATCATCCACCCTTACAAAAGAAGAACCATTCCTACGGAAGACATCTGGCCCTCATTCTATTCTTTAGACACAAGTTTTCAGATGAAGGTACAAGATAGAATTTGATATTACTTCTTCAGCCTTCTTGGACACAAAGCTAAACACCTTTTACATCAAAGGGGATTTTTAGATAGTTGTAGGAAAAGGCAATTTCTAAGCCATGATGGGTTTACCTTCCAATAGGAACACCACCAGCCCTTAGACACCTCATAGATCTACATGGTAGGAACAAACACACTACTATTAGATGTGACAAAACACCAACATTATTCTTGCTCCCCTATTAGCATGACCACTGATGGAAGTGTCTTCAAACTAAGAAGAGATGAGTTGGAATTTGCTGAAGTGCCGGTTTTCCCTTGACTCCAGTTTCTACAGCTGCTGGTTGACACACCCATTAAGAACAAAAACTAAGCAGAGTGTTTGTAGAGGTGTGCAGATAATCAAGGCAACACTGCAGCCTGCAGGTGCCTTTTAAGATAACACCAGGACACACCTGGGTACTCATTCTGCCCTCCACTCCCAGAGGAGAGTACACTTGCAGCAACAGACTGGAGGGTCTTTTGAAGTCACTTTAGAGGGCTTACACCATGAAGCAGACCAAAAAATAAATCATTCAGGCTGAATTTGTAAGCAGAAGGAAATGGTGACTTACCCTCCCCCTTCTCAATAATTGAATGCCTTCATGAAGATTATTTATAGAAGTCTTTCTTTAACCTTGGATGTTTTTGTGCTTTATTTGTATGGGAAATGCTAAGAGAACTCAAGATGGCACACAATAAATGCAGTTGTACGCAAAACCGGGAGCATAAGAGGGAAACAGAGAAAGACTTAGAAGTGAAAGTGAGCACAGAACCAGGGACCAAATCAGCTAGCACTCTCATTATCTTCTTTGATTTAGGTGACATATCTTCTCAAAACAGCCCCACTAACTAGTCCATTGAGAGCTACTTTTTTCGAGTGTATTTTCACCCCTCCATTGCTTTAACATATTCCTCCCCTTGGAGGTCAGGTGCTCTACCACAACCATTTTCAAGCTACATCAGGAGATTCCTTCTTCAGGTGATACTATTCTATTAAATTACCTTAGAACTTCCAGATCCTTTGTCAGTTCCTCCAAACAATATGAGCCAGAAATATAATGGCATCTTCTTTTATTGCTTTCTCCACATTCCTACACAGTTAAATATTCCCAGCACACTCCAAGAATTTGATTAGTTTTGTCCTGTTATATTTTTTATTAAAAATCCTCCATGGCCTGCTTTTTAAATCCTTCTAGTAGTTACTGAAAACCAGATTCTGCTCTACCTCTTCCACTCAGTTTCGTGGCCTCCAGGAGGCTTCTGGATCTTTACTTTTATTACCCAGAATTATTCAGTAAAGTTGCCGCTCATCCCTTCTTCTCCAGAGAAAGTATATGAATTCTTGGAATGAAGTGCCGTCCTTCCCTTCTGTTTCCCCATTACCCTTCCAAGGCAAGTTATTCTGATAGACCAGTCATACAATCCATCTGCCAGGCCTCTCTGATACCTCTTATATCATAGCTTTGGCTGTGGTCTAAGGTTTTGAATGCTTCTTGTTTGTTGCCATACCCTTGGCTTAGTGTAGAGAGATCTCAAGTGCTCAGCTCACTGCCCCTGTTATTCCCAGTCCTGTTTCTCTGATGGCTTTCGTACAGCTCCCCCTTCTCCCCCTCCAAAGGTGCCAGAATACTTGTTTACCTGCAGAATCTTATCACTTGTCCCTTCAAGCCTAGTTCAGTCTTCTTCTGTCTAGAAATGCTTTTCCCCTGCTTAGCTAATTAGAAATCATCTTTTATTTCTTCTTTCTCAAAGCACTAGTTCATGACCAGCAAACACAGAGCAACTCTATCAGGTCCCTTTGCTCAGCTACATGTTCCCCTCTGATACCTACCTGCCCCTTCCTGGCTCTCCATTTAGGGCAGTGGCAGGAGCTGTGACTCCCTCAAGCCCCAAACTTATTCCAGTCTGGAGAGGGTCACACCTAGCTATAGTATTTCTGAATTGACATAAGAAAAAGCAGTCACAGGAACACTATCACAGCTTATCTTCCTATGACGTCTCCCATTTTTGCTTAAGCATCTGTCCTACTACCCAAGACAGCAGGGGATGCAGTCTGAGGGCTAGTTCTGTGCCCTTCAGAAGGCAGCCACTGACCACCAACCACCCCTCTTCCCTCAGCCTTTAGACAGTACACTCATGGTATTTCCTTGTCTTCTGAAAGAAGTCCTTCACAGGCTCACCTACAAGACTCACAACTTGCTCTGTCCACACTCTCTGTCTCAACTACTTGTTAATTAACAACATATTGAAAAAGAAGCACTTCACTTTAATTTCAAAGATACCAAGAACTAACCCACACACTACAAAAGCCAAACAGCAACAAGGTTCAGACATCCATCATACCATTTTCTGCTAGAAATGACAAGTCCTTTCCTTCTGTCTCTCCCAGATTACCCACAGAGATAGACACAACCCACACTGCATCAGCTGTTTAGTTACTCTAAAAACCACACAAGGGCTATGGCAACCCCAGCACTTGCAAACCACAGAGAGCTCCCAGACACAATGACAGCCCCAGTTTACGGGCCATCCTCATTTTTATGGTTGCCTTAATCGGCAGTATATTGAAAAGAGCTGTGCTGCTCAAGCTCAGAGCATTTACATCCACCTCCCCGGCCCTATTTTCCCTCAGGCCAGTGGTTTCATTATGGCAGGCAGGTGGTGGTCCTTCAGGTGGTCTCTCATGTTTATACAAGTGTGTATTTAGGGTTGCTGCCAGGTGCTTTGTCTCTAATGTAGTTCTTAATGTCGTAGCATCTCTCCCGCTCCCTTCTGACAGAAACAAAATTAAAAGGGATGTGATGGGCATTAGTTATGGGAATGGCTTCTGCTTTGCTATACCTATTACTTCTTCTGCACGTAGATGGATTCCTTGCAGTACTCAGCACTCACTACAGTCACCCCGGGAGGTTCCCACCTGGGTGCCAGGCATGCATGGAAAGAGGGAAAGAATATGAAGCCATGACAAAAACACAGAACAGTGTGAACCTCATAAGTTAAATTTTTTATACATTTTTCAATATTCCAGTAAGAGTTCCTTAACTTCCTGTACCCTTGAGGTGGACGTAAAAGTTTTGAAAATTCCTGTGATTTTTCAGCATCTCCAAAACTAGCTCCTGACTTTTCTGCCCCCAAATTTCCCCAAGCACCTACAGTCTTTCTTACATATAATGTTTGAGTCACAATCTGTAAGTGAACTTGTAACGTGCAATTTCTAATGTTATCCTTATGGCACAAATGGGCAAGAAAACATACTGGGAGTGTTGTGTGTTCATGCTATGCTGTATTTTCAAGATGGAACAGGAGCCAAAATTAAGACTGAGTTTGAATATTGAGTTTAAGAAGAGCACAAAGCCATAGAAATGTCACTCCCTGCAACTAGGGATTTTTTTTTATGATTATTACTACTTTAGAAGTCAAAAATTATTTTTGGAGTAGGTTCTTTCTTGTTTCTAGTACGCAGTCCAAAGCCGTTGACACTAGTGGAGAGTTTCCAGCTTAGAATATGAATTGGGCCAATATTTCATGGGTATTTTTTTATTGAGAAAACAGAGAAAGGGAGGGGGGGGAAGAGTGAAACCAGTGAAATTATTTCAGTGAAAGTACACTGGAGTAAATAGGGATAGAGTAGTTCTTAATGAAGCTCCGAAAGTGCCCTCAGTGACTCAAGTGAGCTCTTGCAAAGGGGCTCTGTTGCAGGTCTAGGAGGAAGAGCACAACGTAACATGCACTCCTGCATTTGATAATAAAACTCTTTTGAAGCCTAGAGTAGCAGAGGAGGACAGAGATGTTGCCCGGCTTCTGACAGTGTAAACGGTGGTACCTCAAACAACCATTCAAAATGGACAGTGTTAGCTTGTTAGAGACAGGCTTTGTGCAGAAGGACTCAGCGTCCTAACAGGTAAGATAAAAGACAATAAAAGAAAAGCAATCTTATTATCCACGTTTTATGGGTAGGAAGTGGAGCTCTGGAGAAATTAAGTGCCTTGCTCAAAGCTATACAGGAAATCAGTGTCAGAGGAAGCAAATGCAAACCTGAGTGTCACAGTAGTTCCTTCCTCCCGATACCATTTTGACCATCAGGACTGCTTTCAATTAGACCTTTTATTGAGGACATCTCTTTCCAGCTATGCAATTTTTTTATTGCGTATCCCACATGGTGGACCTGTAGAATTACGAGTGTCTCCAGCCAGCTTCTTTACTGTGTTTTATGAACCTTAATGAGCCCCCCCAGAAAGCCGAAATACCTACATCGAGGGGGAAGGGAGCAGAGAAGCAGAAATAGCAGCATTGTGTGCAGCTTGTAGTGTGCGGTCCAGGTTCACGGAGCGGTGTGTAAACAATCCAGTTTGACACGTTTAAGGACAGGCACAATTTTAGGAAATCCAAACACGCTGTTAGCCTACTGACCTCTAGATAACCTACTTCAACAACAATGAAACTTACAGTATGCTGGGGAGGCGGAGGGGCAACGCTGGGAAGATGCTTCGCTGCCATAGGAAATGGGCCAAGCAAAACTCTCTCATCATTTCTGATGCCCGTTTGATGAGTCTGTAAAAGGAGAAGAGTATCAGCCTGCTAGGAAAACTGTTTCTTGAAAAAGATTTGCAGAGAATCTTGCTGCCCCATGGGAGAACAGGCACTAGCGCTGAGACGTGGTGCTGTCTATGTTGTCTCAATTGCCTCACCCAAGAACTCTGCTTTTCTGCAGACCCAAGTGAAATGGAATCTGAAGAAAAAGTAGCTCCGTGTTGTCCGCAGCTTTTCATCCCGAAGGCACAAAGGGAGTGTGCAAAGCAAGCCCTTTTGCCTTAGATACATTCTCTCAGTGTGGGATACGGTAATTCAGACAAGGGGAGACCCAGAAACATAGAAGCACATGCAGAAATTGAAAATTAAGGGGAAATAGTGTTAAAAACAGGAGCTGGGGTTGTTTGTGTGGCTGCTTGACAGCATCATACATTTAGTAAGCAGCTGTCTGCATAAATACCTTCAAAGGCAAACAGCAGGAACAAAGCCATTCACCTTGACTAAGTTTCTTATTCCAGTGCACAGGGAGGTACTGGTCACACTATCACTAGATCCTTTCTGTACAGAAAGAGCTGCGAAGAGGAATTACAAAGTGAGAATGCGCTACCATTTGCATTTTTCACCTAGGCATGGAGTCTGCTTCAGAAAATACTTAAAGCCTGTGATTAGAAACTAGTGTATATTGAAGTGCTTTCTTGACTGGTTCAAGCATCCCCACCACCTTAGCTAGTCTACTGTCCAGAAATCTTTATCAAAGCGACTTGTCCAGCGGCAACACAGAGGACAGAAGGGATGCGTCTTCATTTTCTCTAAGATCACTTCTAGCTGCCAGGAATGGCACTAGCGATCAAAACGAAATCACATGTAAACCAGTATTTTATCTAGCTCAATATGTTTGTGTTCCCAAAGCCCAGACTTGCTGTGCACCACATCGTGGGAATGCAGAGGAGAACGACCATTACAGCTGCATCACCTTTGTGTTACTGGATGTAAGAACCTAGAACAACTCTGTTCAGTGGGCTAGCCACAGCAGTCCGTGAAAAGAAACACAGATAGGCTACAAGGAATGGTTTCATACAAGCCTATCTCTTCCATCTTTTGAAAAATTACTGGACTCTTTCTCCTCCCGGTCCTCAGTTGTAACATACTGGATCTTCGTTATACCCAGCACTTGGATAAATAAAATCAGCACACATGCACCACGTAGGAATAGCAACAGCCGTGAGTGCAGTATTGTAAGGGCAAGAAATCTTGTTCTTTATCACCTTGTTACGTTGGTCCTGCAAGCCTAGCCATAAAAAAATGCCTTGTAACAATACTTAATATCCAATATGTCTGCAGCAAAACACATTTTCCATGTAATCTGACTGTATCAAATCCGTATACGCTGCAGAAAGAATGACTTGGAACGGGAAGAAAGAAGGAACGTTAAGCTCTAGGAAAACTCAAAGGAACATTTTATTGTAACATTTATAACAGAAAGTTGGGGGGTTTAGTTTCGCCTCAAGGTGTAACTTGCTAATAAAAGTTCTGGAAAACCTGCTGTGTATAAGAACCCTGGCCTATGATGTCAGAATTCATTATGCACACAGGGGCTATTTACAGCCTTGTAAAGTTGTAGACAAGGAAATTGTTGCTGAAATATAGTTTCAAAAGTTTAAAGGTAATCATTCTACTGATGTATACACCTCAGCTATTGAACAGATCTTTTAAACGGCTCCGTGTAAACCGAAAAAATCATACGGCTTGAGTTGTAAACATCCATCCATGTTTCTTCATACGTGTTGCATATAGAATTATATATATGTACAGGGGTAACTGTGGGGTCTTTATTTTTATTCAAGAGTTATCTGGGTAAACCTATAAATTAAGCATAAGCAGAAGTAAGACAAACTGGAAACGATTTTCACTGCCCTCTTTTCATTTCCCATATGTCCCCTTGAAAAAGAAAAGAAAAAAAAAGAAGAAAATCAAGAAAAATGGAGAGTGTAGAACTAAAAATGGAAACAAACAAATGTATTTCCAGCTTTCTAAATCTGAAGAAGTTGTATCAAAAATACAGGAATGTTAATTGAAATATGCATTTGTCATCAGAACAACTGTGGATGCCTGAAGCTTCATCCAGGTTCGACCAATGTTTGAGGCAAAAGAGCTGCTGAGGTCGGTAGGTTAGAAGACTCTACATGAACCCCTGGAGAAAGCAGTTGCTCTTGTTCACACAACAGAGACCGGCAATGCTGTATTTAAAACTGGGGGGGGGGGGGTGGTGGTGGTGAGGAACCTGTCGACTGTAGGGTGTGCTCTGTTTCACTCGGTTGCTGCATGCTGTTTTATTCTTCAGCTCCAAGCATTTTAATTGTTGCTATAGTGATTTTTCCGTCACTCTGAAATGGCTTTGTGGCCAGATGTTGTTTGTCATTTGTCCCACAGTAGCTGGCAATAATATAATTACAGAAATATAAAAAAATGTGCTCAGCACTGAGGATTACTAGCCAATCCAAGCATTTTCCTACTGAATCACTTTTTCAAATATTCCTTCTCACAGCAGTCCAAATGATTTTCTAGCTCTGGCTGAGCTAACTTCCCAAGCATTCCAGTTATATTTATTTTTTCTAATGCACTTGTCAGCTACTTCAAACTCCACCCCAACCCCTGACAGCAAGGCCAATCGAACACCCTCTCATTGTGGTTTCATGGGGAACCAGCTCACGGCCGCAGAAATGGACTGCACCCAATGGCACGAGCCCAAAAACAACTGCACCACTTCCACTTTTTTCAATGCGTCTGCATTGTTCCAATAGCACTGAGATATTACTACTGATTAATGCTGCTATATAAATAACATGCAAAATGAGGGAAAGTTTTAAGGATTTTTTTTTTCCTGCTTCTACTTATGTTCACAGTAAAATTTCCATTGGCTTCAATAAGCTCTGTATACCAGACTTGCACTAACGCAATTTCATTAACTTAGCTGAATTACTCCTTGTTTATAGCAATGGAAGTGAGTGGAAAATCAAGGCCAACAGGATAAGAAATAATCCTATTATCCTGCCCAGCAGGATTGCTCTGGGTTTAGAGCTGAGCTTTAGGTTTAGCATTGGCTTCTTTGGTCACGTAAGCTTTTACACCTTTCCTTACTCTGAACAGCCATTTTGGTGAGTTCATTCTTCTCTCAGTCTTTCATCTCTCCTCCCTCCTGCTGCTCCTGGGCTTGCTTCCTCACCAGATCTAGCCAGGGGTAGCAGACAATTTGTCAGCAATTCAGGGCGCCCAGTGATCCACTTAGATGGCAACTGATAACAAATTACAAGATTACAAAAGTCCTTCAAATCTGAGAATTTCGCTGTGCCATCACGACAAGCATTAGAAGTCCCCAAAGACAACACTATGAGTGGGGAAGGTGAACAACCGCACAAATCAGGCAAGTTTCTCCCACATTGCTCCAACCCTGTAAAACAAAGGCATCACCCATTCACCTATATGGAAAATACTTACCCTGCCACATCCTTTCACCTATAGCAGAGATCACCAATGCAGCCAGTCTGCCAATACAAATGCAGTTACATTGGACTCTATTTCATGCACAACTACCTTTTTCAAAGTGGGTTGGCTGAGATTTCACCTCTATTTGCCACCCTGACACCACTCGGTGGCCCATAGGATGCTGCAAATACAACTTGACTACTGCTGAAGGAAAAACAACTTTTATGGACTCTGCTGAAATTGGAGCAAGCTTCAGATGAGGAAAACACCAGGGCAAGAAAAGTAACTGTACGTGACACTAGTTCCTTTGACACATGGCTAAGCCAGTCTCAACTGCACTTCCTGGTGACATCACATAAATGTTTTATGTCTTTGTTATATGTATGAGTATATAAAGATACATAGGTAAAGGTTGTATGTGTCTGTAAATATATACATCTATAGCAATATATGCAAAATCTTTTCTGGTTTTGCATTTAGGGTGTAAGTAATTGACAATAAGCCTGTTGTTCCTAACTTTCGGCTGGGAATGTGCCATTTTGCAGGGCTCGGTCCAGTCTCTGAGAAGACATAACTTTAGAATAAAACTGGAGACAGGTTGAAAAGAAAGACGACCATTGAGACATAATCTGGATGTGCACAAATATCACCGCTAGTTATTTTTACACCCAGAGGTCCCAGTGAGATGAATGGGTCAGGGTTCTACAAGGGCTCAAACTTTTAAAGGCAATGACATGTCTCCACCCCCAGCAAGAGATTCATATTTCTGCGTGAAGCTCAGAGACTGAACGTGCTACCTCCTCTGAGCCAAATTTCCCCTTGGATCCACACTGCAGATTTCGGGAGCTGGAATAAGTTATCCTTTGGAGAATAAATTAGTTACTGGCAGGACAACTTTGGCAGCAGCTTAATCTTCCAATCAGTTGCTCCACTAGCATTCTTCTAGCCTGGAGAAAAGGACACATCCCCTTGGGTCCAGCATTTCTCAGAGTGAGTTTGTAATAAGAGTCAATTTGGAGGGGAAAAGATGTGATGTTTTCTGTTAAGCAGATACGCTTCTTCTCCATTAAGGCCCACAGACTTTTTTTTTTCTCTCTCTCCTTTTTTCGTGAGAACAGGAGGAGTAGGAGAGGAAAAAGCCTAATTTGAATAACAGCAGGATTTGAATAACTGCACGCAGAACATTGTATCCTCTGTACCATGTGGAGCAGCAGGGCTACACGGCCTTCCCCATGGGAAGTCTCTGCCTATCACCCACCCATGGCTGCTGTTTCATTTCTTTTTCTGCTCTCTCTCACATATCTTCAGAGCCTCCATGTCTGATCTGTTGAGGTAATCAGATGCACGGTTAGCCATAAGAGCTGTAAGCTACCCGTTAGATGGGACTCTGACGCTTTAACCAGTGTCTTAGAAGAATGCAGGAAACGAAGTCTCCACCCCATGAAGGTGCACACTATGGTTCCCATGCAGAGCCTGTGGAAAAGGGCAGACAGGACAGAAGTATGTTTCAGGTGTGATCCAGATGCACAGCCTGAATCAGAAACTTCGTGCAACTCCATGCAACTCCACTGGGTATTATTTGTTGTGCTACAAGAGCATCTGTAGATCCCCGCTGCACACCTAGCCTCATTGCCCAGTGGCTGGATGTACGCATAGGAAAGGAATCCTTCTGCACAGAGATTATAGACAGTATGTCTTGGTCCTTAGACAGCTTCTGGGAGCATCTGCCTTCTTCCCCTGCAGTCTTCATCAACAACCCTCAAACAGTGATACAGGGAGACACGTGCAGAGAGGAAACCACATCTAGCCCAGCTCCACACACTAGGAACTCACCCTTGCACACACACAGAAACACTCCTCACCCCAGGAAGTGTCCCCTGCCTGTGCAGGACTCCACGCCTCCTTCACGGACTCCTTTCTTGCCTAAAAGCCTAAAAACCCAGCCCACAGGCAATGCCACCACAGTGCCCATTTATCCAGTCCACTTCTTCTACCAGCTTTGCTGCAAGTGAGGGGCGGCGACAGGTCCCAGAAAGTGAGTGTTCTCCTAATAATGAGCTAATACAGTGATTTAGTATACTGCTATCGCATGTAGTGGCTCAAGGAGAGGCAAGCATCTCTGCATGCAGTAGGACAGTGTTCTCTGAGTGGGAACAAGACGGTGATCTTTTCATATGGAGGACAAGGGGAAAGAAAAGGGAAAGGCAATGGGAAAGTTCTTCCTCAAATCCACTTTCTTCAGTTTGATTTTTATTTGCTTTTTTGTTTTTCTGGGGACTGAAAATCAAGGCAGCAAAAGGGATTTAACTGTATCTAGCACTCAAAGAGATCGTTGCTTTCTATGTAACATACAGCTCTGAAGGAGGTTTGGTTTTGCAGAAGAGGAGTAAAATGTCTTCGTGACTGCGTCGATTTGGACATTTCTCTGCCTCTTCCCTGACGCCGTTCAAACGGCTTTTCTCACCCAAGCAGCCACAAGCGTTTTCCGCTTTTCCTGGGTGCCAGGCTGCACCGGGGAGACATCGGGCGTCCCCTCGGGGGCGAAGCAACCTGCGCCCGGGCGCACCCACCGCCCCGGGGGGCCGAGTCCCCCTGCCTCCGGCGTGGCTGACACCCGGGTTCCCCCTTTGGCCGTGGCAGAAGGAGCCCCTGGCTCACAGAGACCTTATTCACCGCCCAGCCCCAGCACAAGGGGTTTCTTTAGGGCCATAAGACCTAAACCCCGCAACAAATCTCAGCCTTCCTCTCCCCTTGGTCCAAACAATCAAACCCCTCCTCGAAGTTTTAATAAAGACGAACGCATAACGTAAGTGTGATGTCAGCCTCGTGTTTAAAAGGCATCGCAGGTCTTTATAAGCAGAGGCTATTACCCTGCCCTGGGACAAATCCGAGGCGAGAGTTTTCGCTTCTGGAGCGATGGGGGATGTTTAAACCCAGCCTGGCGGCAGGGAGGGCTGGGACCGGGGCGCG